>OY726524.1:0-15000 GCA_963383655.1 Bathymodiolus septemdierum
ACCCTAACCCTAACCCTAACCCTAACCCTAACCCTAACCCTAACCCTAACCCTAACCCTAACCCTAACCCTAACCCTAACCCTAACCCTAACCCTAACCCTAACCCTAACCCTAACCCTAACCCTAACCCTAACCCTAACCCTAACCCTCACCCCTAACCCTAACCCTAACCCTAACCCTAACCCTAACCCTAACCCTAACCCTAACCCTAACCCTAACCCTAACCCTAACCCTAACCCTAACCCTAACCCTAACCCTAACCCTAACCCTAACCCTAACCCTAACCCTAACCCTAACCCTAACCCTAACCCTAACCCTAACCCTAACCCTAACCCTAACCCTAACCCTAACCCTAACCCTAACCCTAACCCTAACCCTAACCCTAACCCTAACCCTAACCCTAACCCTAACCCTAACCCTAACCCTAACCCTAACCCTAACCCTAACCCTAACCCTAACCCTAACCCTAACCCTAACCCTAACCCTAACCCTAACCCTAACCCTAACCCTAACCCTAACCCTAACCCTAACCCTAACCCTAACCCTAACCCTAACCCTAACCCTAACCCTAACCCTAACCCTAACCCTAACCCTAACCCTAACCCTAACCCTAACCCTAACCCTAACCCTAACCCTAACCCTAACCCTAACCCTAACCCTAACCCTAACCCTAACCCTAACCCTAACCCTAACCCTAACCCTAACCCTAACCCTAACCCTAACCCTAACCCTAACCCTAACCCTAACCCTAACCCTAACCCTAACCCTAACCCTAACCCTAACCCTAACCCTAACCCTAACCCTAACCCTAACCCTAACCCTAACCCTAACCCTAACCCTAACCCTAACCCTAACCCTAACCCTAACCCTAACCCTAACCCTAACCCTAACCCTAACCCTAACCCTAACCCTAACCCTAACCCTAACCCTAACCCTAACCCTAACCCTAACCCTAACCCTAACCCTAACCCTAACCCTAACCCTAACCCTAACCCTAACCCTAACCCTAACCCTAACCCTAACCCTAACCCTAACCCTAACCCTAACCCTAACCCTAACCCTAACCCTAACCCTAACCCTAACCCTAACCCTAACCCTAACCCTAACCCTAACCCTAACCCTAACCCTAACCCTAACCCTAACCCTAACCCTAACCCTAACCCTAACCCTAACCCTAACCCTAACCCTAACCCTAACCCTAACCCTAACCCTAACCCTAACCCTAACCCTAACCCTAACCCTAACCCTAACCCTAACCCTAACCCTAACCCTAACCCTAACCCTAACCCTAACCCTAACCCTAACCCTAACCCTAACCCTAACCCTAACCCTAACCCTAACCCTAACCCTAACCCTAACCCTAACCCTAACCCTAACCCTAACCCTAACCCTAACCCTAACCCTAACCCTAACCCTAACCCTAACCCTAACCCTAACCCTAACCCTAACCCTAACCCTAACCCTAACCCTAACCCTAACCCTAACCCTAACCCTAACCCTAACCCTAACCCTAACCCTAACCCTAACCCTAACCCTAACCCTAACCCTAACCCTAACCCTAACCCTAACCCTAACCCTAACCCTAACCCTAACCCTAACCCTAACCCTAACCCTAACCCTAACCCTAACCCTAACCCTAACCCTAACCCTAACCCTAACCCTAACCCTAACCCTAACCCTAACCCTAACCCTAACCCTAACCCTAACCCTAACCCTAACCCTAACCCTAACCCTAACCCTAACCCTAACCCTAACCCTAACCCTAACCCTAACCCTAACCCTAACCCTAACCCTAACCCTAACCCTAACCCTAACCCTAACCCTAACCCTAACCCTAACCCTAACCCTAACCCTAACCCTAACCCTAACCCTAACCCTAACCCTAACCCTAACCCTAACCCTAACCCTAACCCTAACCCTAACCCTAACCCTAACCCTAACCCTAACCCTAACCCTAACCCTAACCCTAACCCTAACCCTAACCCTAACCCTAACCCTAACCCTAACCCTAACCCTAACCCTAACCCTAACCCTAACCCTAACCCTAACCCTAACCCTAACCCTAACCCTAACCCTAACCCTAACCCTAACCCTAACCCTAACCCTAACCCTAACCCTAACCCTAACCCTAACCCTAACCCTAACCCTAACCCTAACCCTAACCCTAACCCTAACCCTAACCCTAACCCTAACCCTAACCCTAACCCTAACCCTAACCCTAACCCTAACCCTAACCCTAACCCTAACCCTAACCCTAACCCTAACCCTAACCCTAACCCTAACCCTAACCCTAACCCTAACCCTAACCCTAACCCTAACCCTAACCCTAACCCTAACCCTAACCCTAACCCTAACCCTAACCCTAACCCTAACCCTAACCCTAACCCTAACCCTAACCCTAACCCTAACCCTAACCCTAACCCTAACCCTAACCCTAACCCTAACCCTAACCCTAACCCTAACCCTAACCCTAACCCTAACCCTAACCCTAACCCTAACCCTAACCCTAACCCTAACCCTAACCCTAACCCTAACCCTAACCCTAACCCTAACCCTAACCCTAACCCTAACCCTAACCCTAACCCTAACCCTAACCCTAACCCTAACCCTAACCCTAACCCTAACCCTAACCCTAACCCTAACCCTAACCCTAACCCTAACCCTAACCCTAACCCTAACCCTAACCCTAACCCTAACCCTAACCCTAACCCTAACCCTAACCCTAACCCTAACCCTAACCCTAACCCTAACCCTAACCCTAACCCTAACCCTAACCCTAACCCTAACCCTAACCCTAACCCTAACCCTAACCCTAACCCTAACCCTAACCCTAACCCTAACCCTAACCCTAACCCTAACCCTAACCCTAACCCTAACCCTAACCCTAACCCTAACCCTAACCCTAACCCTAACCCTAACCCTAACCCTAACCCTAACCCTAACCCTAACCCTAACCCTAACCCTAACCCTAACCCTAACCCTAACCCTAACCCTAACCCTAACCCTAACCCTAACCCTAACCCTAACCCTAACCCTAACCCTAACCCTAACCCTAACCCTAACCCTAACCCTAACCCTAACCCTAACCCTAACCCTAACCCTAACCCTAACCCTAACCCTAACCCTAACCCTAACCCTAACCCTAACCCTAACCCTAACCCTAACCCTAACCCTAACCCTAACCCTAACCCTAACCCTAACCCTAACCCTAACCCTAACCCTAACCCTAACCCTAACCCTAACCCTAACCCTAACCCTAACCCTAACCCTAACCCTAACCCTAACCCTAACCCTAACCCTAACCCTAACCCTAACCCTAACCCTAACCCTAACCCTAACCCTAACCCTAACCCTAACCCTAACCCTAACCCTAACCCTAACCCTAACCCTAACCCTAACCCTAACCCTAACCCTAACCCTAACCCTAACCCTAACCCTAACCCTAACCCTAACCCTAACCCTAACCCTAACCCTAACCCTAACCCTAACCCTAACCCTAACCCTAACCCTAACCCTAACCCTAACCCTAACCCTAACCCTAACCCTAACCCTAACCCTAACCCTAACCCTAACCCTAACCCTAACCCTAACCCTAACCCTAACCCTAACCCTAACCCTAACCCTAACCCTAACCCTAACCCTAACCCTAACCCTAACCCTAACCCTAACCCTAACCCTAACCCTAACCCTAACCCTAACCCTAACCCTAACCCTAACCCTAACCCTAACCCTAACCCTAACCCTAACCCTAACCCTAACCCTAACCCTAACCCTAACCCTAACCCTAACCCTAACCCTAACCCTAACCCTAACCCTAACCCTAACCCTAACCCTAACCCTAACCCTAACCCTAACCCTAACCCTAACCCTAACCCTAACCCTAACCCTAACCCTAACCCTAACCCTAACCCTAACCCTAACCCTAACCCTAACCCTAACCCTAACCCTAACCCTAACCCTAACCCTAACCCTAACCCTAACCCTAACCCTAACCCTAACCCTAACCCTAACCCTAACCCTAACCCTAACCCTAACCCTAACCCTAACCCTAACCCTAACCCTAACCCTAACCCTAACCCTAACCCTAACCCTAACCCTAACCCTAACCCTAACCCTAACCCTAACCCTAACCCTAACCCTAACCCTAACCCTAACCCTAACCCTAACCCTAACCCTAACCCTAACCCTAACCCTAACCCTAACCCTAACCCTAACCCTAACCCTAACCCTAACCCTAACCCTAACCCTAACCCTAACCCTAATTAGAGGAAAATATTTTTTGCGGTATCCAACGTAGCCGCGTCTTTTTCTACCCCTTTTCTTGAATTTGTAAATTTAATTTTTTTGTGGGATCTAAGTTTGGGTGGGAAGAAGAAAATGACACAAGAATTGGAAATTCGGGTTTCAAGGAATTTTTTGGAATGGCTACCAAAGTCTACCGCTAACCCTTTTGCTATCCGTTTGAGGGTTAGCAAATTTTATTGCGGCCAATAGGGGTTAGCTAAATGTGCTAACTTTTGAGCCCTTAGGGTTAGCAAAGTTCCCTCCAAATCTTAGGGGTCTCGGCCAAAAAATGGCTTTTCTAGGAAAGATGGGTTAGTTGGGCTGCCCAGTTACCTCCATCCAAAATTATTTTGCATATATTTGAGCAGTGAAGTTTATGTACTTTTTTATCCTTGGAGATAATTTCATGAAAATTGCAGGGCATGTAGGTCTTAATACTGTGACCTTGCACCAGAAAAAGTTTTGAAATCGGTCTACTCGTTTTTGTTATATTGCAGTTTTATGGTTTTCGTGTGTAGTCATTTACCAAATCGACAAATATTTTCTCAACGTTTTAGATTGACTGTATTTTTTTTAATTATGAAGAAATGACTTAGGGTTAAGGACAAAAAGTGAATGTTAATCATTATCTACAAAGGGGTATAAAGTATTTTTTCGAAAAGAAAGCTCTTCCTAGGAAACTAGAGCGATTTAGAGTGTTACCTTTTACGCGAAATGGGATTTTTCGGTAAATATAATGTTAGCTCTGAATTTGCATAAAATCAATTTAAAACGAATAATTTTTACTTATTGGGTGTTTTAATGAACGTGTTATCACTTTTAATGATAAAAACTACCTATAGCATAAGAATCGGTCCAAGAAATAATAATTACAACGTCCTTATTTACATTTTAATGCTATAAAGAGTCGTTACCTTCCTTTGATCAGTCATTTCCATTTGGGACTTCGAAGAGAACAGTCGCAAAAGGTCTTATTCAGCATTTAAATTTACTTTAATTTGTACTTCTAGGGTAAGTCCCAAAATCAAAAGTAAAATAAACTCGGAGAAGTCACGAATAAACCAAATAATCAGTACAACTGTCATATTCCTGACTTGGTACATCTATTTCCAATGACAATAATGCGTTTCGTAAGACATGAGATACGAAAAAAAGGAAAGAAATAATTCAAATTCATGATACATTAAGGCGTAGATCTTCAGCAAAGAGCAAACTTCGTGAGGGTATTGCACAGCCTTAAATATCAAATTCGTGTAGCCATTTACCGCAACAAAGTAGCCTATTACCGCTATAATGTATCCATCTACCGTTGCGGGATTTGGATACTTTGTCGCGGTAAATGACAACTAAGTAACGGTAAAATGCTACTTGAATGCGTTAACTGGCTACTTTTTGGCGGTAAACGGCTACTTCGTGGCGGTAAATGGCTACTTACAAAAGGTATTTGGATACAAAACATATTTCTACACTTGTTTTCCATTGCAGATGTCGGAGAGCCTTTATTCTGACGATGAAATACCACCTTCTTCACCTATACAACCAAAGGGTCGGAGACTAAATGTAGTGATATTTAGGGTAAGGGTTAAAAAGAACTTCAGAATGGGTTGAGAGGCATCCCACAGTAGAGTCAAGTACAGCAAGTAAGCGAGAACAGCAAGCAAAACCAGAGTCAAGTACAGCGAGTACAGAAGAAAAACAAGCAAGACCAAAGTCAGGTACAGCGACGATAGGAAAAAAACATGTAAAACCAGAGTCAAGAACAGCAATGAAAAAGGGAGTAGAGTTTCAGTCTTCGTCTTCAAGTGATGAAATTAGAATCAAAAGGCCTAAACGAGAAACAGCTTGCTCAAAAGAACATAAGATAAAACCTAAAGGAAAGAAAAAAGTTATCAGTAAAAAGCCAGCCGTTAGTCAAAACCCAAAAATAAGACAGAGAAAACAATGCAGTTTGTGTGGTTCGTGGCAATTGAACATCTGGCGACATATGCACGAAATGCATGGAGATGATAATAAAGAACAGACAGGACATGTTGCCGCCCCAACCAGTACAACATGTTAAGATTTCTCAACATAAGATAAAAGTAGAGGAGAGCTCTGTCATTTCGATATCAGACGAAGAACCTGACGATAAAACTAGAGAAATTCCGTGTACACTAAAGACAGAGAAGGACTCAGTTATTGCGCTAACAGAAGAAGATATAAATCAAGATGAAACACTTAAGGACGAGACAGTGAGACAATATTGGGGAATCCTCCAAAAACAGAACTTGTACCCACTACCTTCTTCAAAGTTAGAGACTATATTCTTTTGAGACTAATTCAAACAAACGCACAAAGACCCGGCGCAGTAAGATCAATAACACCCAGAGTTTTACAGAACGCAAAAGTGACAGAGCATGGTACTGTGCTTACGGTAGGTGTTAAGATAATTTCATGTCTTATATTTATTATTTGAAGGGTGCAAAGATTGATTGATTGATCAATTGATCAAATCTGGTTTAACGCACGTTTCAACAGTATTTCAGGTATATCGTGGCGGTCAATTTTAGTGACGGAGGAAGCCGGAGTACCCGGAGGAAACCGCCGACCTTGAGCAGGTAACTGACAAACCTTATCACGTACGGTTACAAGTCGAGTGCACCCTTTTTGCTGTTTACAAAGCGGAGCACGAACTCACAACGCAGAGGTGATAGGCTACAGTGATTGTACAGTTAAAATAACTACCTTAACCACTCGATCACAGGGTGCAAAGAGATATCAAATATGATAAAAGCAAAGTTATTTAAAAAAATCCAAAAACACTGCCATCTATATTTTTTTCTGTTTGTTTTGAATAGCGCGACTCCCATTAAAAAGTACAAACGTTATTCTTTTTGTTTAATGTTGCCAACTACCGTAGTAATGTAGCCATATACCGCCAGAAAGTAGGCACTTACCGCGACAAAGTATCCATTTACCGCATCCAAGTATCCGTTTACCGCTGTGAAGTTGCCGTTTACCGCAACGGTAAATGGATACTTTAAAGCGGTAGTTGACAACAATGTACCCATTTACCGCAGCGATGTTGCCATGTACCGCGACAAAGTATCCAAATCCCGCAACGGTAAATGGATACTTGATCGCGGTAATTGACAACAGTTTTGCGGTATATGGGAACATTGTTGTCAATTACCGCTGAAAAGTATCAATTTACCGCTGCGGTAAACGACAACTTGACAACGGTAAATGGCTACTTGGATGCGGTAATTGGCTACTTTCTTGCGGTAAATGCCTACTTCTTTGCGGTAAATACCTACTTGAAAGCGGGATATGGATACTTACCTGCATCATTCTAATAATATGTCATTTCTTACAGGTGGCAGAACATAAGACAGCCGCACAAGGCCCCGCACATCTTGGATTGACACCACAATTATATAGATATCTCAAAAACTACACCGATATGTTAAGATTAGTACCAAATGGCGCGACACATGTCACATTCAGCAGCAACTGCGAGTTACGTTTTTTTTGTGTGTTTCATTTCAATTTCTGATACAAAGTTAAAGTAAGCTACGACGACAGTGGAAAGAAGCACTGGACCAGAGCCTACATTCCCACATGCACTCGCTCATAAAAAAACATATACACTCATACACCAATACAGACATACACATATACAAACATATATGTACACATATACACTTATATATGTGCATAGATAGAAGTAAAAAGAGATATGGGGTAAATGTCGATGAGAACACTACTCATATATGTCTGTATGTGTACAAATACATGTACGTATGTGTGTACATAATTATGGAAACATGTGTGTATGTGTGTACACATACAACATGTGTATGTGTGTACACACACATATATATATATATATATATATGCGTATTTGTGTACACAGACATATGTGTGTATATTTGTACACACATGTGCGTACACAAACATTTATGTGTGTATGTGTGTACTCATACATTAATGCGTGTATATGTGTACATATACACACACTCATGCAGACACACGTAAACATACATACACATGCATGCATATACATGTTTTATGTGCATGCTTATACACGTGCATTCGCATGCGCCTGTGTATGTGTGTACACATATACACACATGTACATGTGTATGTGCATATGTATATGTGTATATGTACACATATATAAAGAACCATGTAAAACATGTGTACACACATACACACATGAAAAAACACACATGTGTATACACATACACATATGCAAAAACATACATGTGTCTACAAAAACATGTATGTGTGTATGTGTATATACATATATTACTGTGTGTATATGTGCATAGGTGCATGTGTATGTGTGTACACATATACCCATGTACATACATATGTGTATGTGTACACATAACCATGTAACACATGTGTACACACATACACATATCCAAAATCATACATGTGTGTACACAAAAACACGAAAAAACAGTATACATACACGTATTCATCATTTTGTATATAAATACACAAAAATGTATGACAGAATAACAATAAATGGCTTTCTATTGCGATAACTGTTGACTTTTGGTGATCATCTTAAAACCGCTGCATAGACAAGAAAAATGAAAAGTTCAAAGCTTTTATGGAAGCATATGATAGCCAGGACATTGAACTATTGAATCACTATCGTAATTTAAATGTTACCTCTCCATAATCTGATGCACGAAGCGGTAAATAGGGGTCACCAAAAAATATTAAAGAAATTCGATGATAGCATGGATATTTAAATGTTGCATTTTTGCAAACTTTTTTTTGCTCAAATGGTTACTAAATCTGTTGTCTTAAAGTCTAATTACTAAGACATTGTAGATCTTTTATGGCGTCAGAAAAATATTGTGCAATCCATTTGTATATCTAAAATTTTTTTTGGTTTAGTAAAAATGAATATTTTGAAATCTATTGGAAAGCCAATACATTGAACTATTAAATCCTAATCAACATTGAAATATTATCATCCCTGGATTTGATGTACGAAGCGGTAAATATTGGTCACCCCCAAAAAAGAGGAAATTCGATCAAATTTATTTCAATTTAAATGTAGTATTTTCCGGATAATTCTTCGCTAAAATAGTTAGCCAATGTATTGACTCAATGACTTTTGCCAGAAACACTGTGAATCTTTTTACTGTATTAGAAAAATATAGTGCAATCCATTTGTATATCCGAAAAAAAAAATTCTTCCGTCAAAATGAAAATTTCGAATTATACTGGAAAGAAAAATGATCACACAAGATATTAATTGCAAAACCAAAGACGAAAATGATCATTCTGATTATCTGCAAGCGGTAAAAGGTAACGTTTTTTTCAGGATGTTCAGCAAGTGAATTTTCAGATTTCAAACAATCCTAACTCTAATCCGTTTATTTCAGTTTATTCTTGAAGTATCTGGTTATACATTGCCCACGATTTATATCGATATCATTATGTATGACAGAGAAAATCCAGATCAAACTTTGTCGGCAATGAAAATTTAGCACTTAAAAATATATTTCAAAACACGCAAAAATGTGCAAAACGCTCAAAAAACTAAAGGTTAAAAAACATCAAAAAAAATAAAAAAATATTTGGACTTAGAAATTTTTCGGCTCGAGTACCTATCTACCGCAAAAAAGTAGCCATTTCACAAAAAATGTAGCCAAATGTAGCCACAATGTAGCCATTTACCGCAAAATGTAAATTTGGCTACCCAAAATGTAGCCAATTAGCATGTAAATTACCACCGCTCGGAAAATATGGCTACATTTTACCCATATTCTTCTAACCCTAACCCTAACCCTAACCCTAACCTAACCCTAACCCTAACCCTAACCCTAACCCTAACCCTAACCCTAACCCTAACCCTAACCCTAACCCTAACCCTAACCCTAACCCTAACCCTAACCCTAACCCTAACCCTAACCCTAACCCTAACCCTAACCCTAACCCTAACCCTAACCCTAACCCTAACCCTAACCCTAACCCTAACCCTAACCCTAACCCTAACCCTAACCCTAACCCTAACCCTAACCCTAACCCTAACCCTAACCCTAACCCTAACCCTAACCCTAACCCTAACCCTAACCCTAACCCTAACCCTAACCCTAACCCTAACCCTAACCCTAACCCTAACCCTAACCCTAACCCTAACCCTAACCCTAACCCTAACCCTAACCCTAACCCTAACCCTAACCCTAACCCTAACCCTAACCCTAACCCTAATTAGAGGAAAATATTTTTTGCGGTATCCAACGTAGCCGCGTCTTTTTCTACCCCTTTTCTTGAATTTGTAAATTTAATTTTTTTGTGGGATCTAAGTTTGGGTGGGAAGAAGAAAATGACACAAGAATTGGAAATTCGGGTTTCAAGGAATTTTTTGGAATGACTACCAAAGTCTACCGCTAACCCTTTTGCTATCCGTTTGAGGGTTAGCAAATTTTATTGCGGCCAATAGGGGTTAGCTAAATGTGCTAACTTTTGAGCCCTTAGGGTTAGCAAAGTTCCCTCCAAATCTTAGGGGTCTCGGCCAAAAAATGGCTTTTCTAGGAAAGATGGGGTAGTTGGGCTGCCCAGTTACCTCCATCCAAAATTATTTTGCATATATTTGAGCAGTGAAGTTTATGTACTTTTTTATCCTTGGAGATAATTTCATGAAAATTGCAGGGCATGTAGGTCTTAATACTGTGACCTTGCACCAGAAAAAGTTTTGAAATCGGTCTACTCGTTTTTGCTATATTGCAGTTTTATGGTTTTCGTGTGTAGTCATTTACCAAATCGACAAATATTTTCTCAACGTTTTAGATTGACTGTAATTTTTTTAATTATGAAGAAATGACTTAGGGTTAAGGACAAAAAGTGAATGTTAATCATTATCTACAAAGGGGTATAAAGTATTTTTTCGAAAAGAAAGCTCTTCCTAGGAAACTAGAGCGATTTAGAGTGTTACCTTTTACGCGAAATGGGATTTTTCGGTAAATATAATGTTAGCTCTGAATTTGCATAAAATCAATTAAAAACGAATAATTTTTACTTATTGGGTGTTTTAATGAACGTGTTATCACTTTTAATGATAAAAACTACCTATAGCATAAGAATCGGTCCAAGAAATAATAATTACAACGTCCTTATTTACATTTTAATGCTATAAAGAGTCGCTACCTTCCTTTGATCAGTCATTTCCATTTGGCACTTCGAAGAGAACAGTCGCAAAAGGTCTTATTCAGCATTTAAATTTACTTTAATTTGTACTTCTAGGGTAAGTCCCAAAATCAAAAGTAAAATAAACTCGGAGAAGTCACGAATAAACCAAATAATCAGTACAACTGTCATATTCCTGACTTGGTACATCTATTTCCAATGACAATAATGCGTTTCGTAAGACATGAGATACGAAAAAAAGGAAAGAAATAATTCAAATTCATGATACATTAAGGCGTAGATCTTCAGCAAAGAGCAAACTCCGTGAGGGTATTGCACAGCCTTAAATATCAAATTCGTGTAGCCATTTACCGCAACAAAGTAGCCTATTACCGCTATAATGTATCCATCTACCGTTGCGGGATTTGGATACTTTGTCGCGGTAAATGACAACTAAGTAACGGTAAAATGCTACTTGAATGCGGTAACTGGCTACTTTTTGGCGGTAAACGGCTACTTCGTGGCGGTAAATGGCTACTTACAAAAGGTATTTGGATACAAAACATATTTCTACACTTGTTTTCCATTGCAGATGTCGGAGAGCCTTTATTCTGACGATGAAATACCACCTTCTTCACCTATACAACCAAAGCGTCGGAGACTAAATGTAGTAATATTTAGGGTAAGGGTTAAAAAGAACTTCAGAATGGGTTGAGAGGCATCCCACAGTAGAGTCAAGTACAGCAAGTAAGCGAGAACAGCAAGCAAAACCAGAGTCAAGTACAGCGAGTACAGAAGAAAAACAAGCAAGACCAAAGTCAGGTACAGCGACGATAGGAGAAAAACATGTAAAACCAGAGTCAAGAACAGCAATGAAAAAGGGAGTAGAGTTTCAGTCTTCGTCTTCAAGTGATGAAATTAGAATCAAAAGGCCTAAACGAGAAACAGCTTGCTCAAAAGAACATAAGATAAAACCTAACGGAAAGAAAACAGTTATCAGTAAAAAGCCAGCCGTTAGTCAAAACCCAAAAATAAGACAGAGAAAACAATGCAGTTTGTGTGGTTCGTGGCAATTGAACATCTGGCGACATATGCACGAAATGCATGGAGATGATAATAAAGAACAGACAGGACATGTTGCCGCCCCAACCAGTACAACATGTTAAGATTTCTCAACATAAGATAAAAGTAGAGGAGAGCTCTGTCATTTCGATATCAGACGAAGAACCTGACGATAAAACTAGAGAAATTCCGTGTACACTAAAGACAGAGAAGGACTCAGTTATTGCGCTAACAGAAGAAGATATAAATCAAGATGAAACACTTAAGGACGAGACAGTGAGACAATATTGGGGAATCCTCCAAAAACAGAACTTGTACCCACTACCTTCTTCAAAGTTAGAGACTACATTCTTTTGAGACTAATTCAAACAAACGCACAAAGACCCGGCGCAGTAAGATCAATAACACCCAGGGTTTTACAGAACGCAAAAGTGACAGAGCATGGTGCTGTGCTTACGATAGGTGTTAAGATCATTTCATGTCTTAGATTTATTATTTGAAGGGTGCAAAGATTGATCAAATCTGGTTTAACGCACGTTTCAACAGTATTTCAGGTATATCGTGGCGGTCAATTTTAGTGACGGAGGAAGCCGGAGTACCCGGAGGAAACCGCCGACCTTGAGCAGGTAACTGACAAACCTTATCACGTACGGTTACAAGTCGAGTGCACCCTTTTTGCTGTTTACAAAGCGGAGCACGAACTCACAACGCAGAGGTGATAGGCTACAGTGATTGTACAGTTAAAATAACTACCTTAACCACTCGATCACAGGGTGCAAAGAGATATCAAATATGATAAAAGCAAAGTTATTTAAAAAAATCCAAAAACACTGCCATCTATATTTTTTTCTGTTTCTTTTGAATAGCGCGACTCCCATTAAAAAGTACAAACGTTATTCTTTTTGTTTAATGTTGCCAACTACCGTAGTAATGTAGCCATATACCGCCAGAAAGTAGGCACTTACCGCGACAAAGTATCCATTTACCGCATCCAAGTATCCGTTTACCGCTGTGAAGTTGCCGTTTACCGCAACGGTAAATGGATACTTTAAAGCGGTAGTTGACAACAATGTACCCATTTACCGCAGCGATGTTGCCATGTACCGCGACAAAGTATCCAAATCCCGCAACGGTAAATGGATACTTGATCGCGGTAATTGACAACAGTTTTGCGGTATATGGGAACATTGTTGTCAATTACCGCTGAAAAGTATCAATTTACCGCTGCGGTAAACGACAACTTGACAACGGTAAATGGCTACTTCCGCTGCGGTAAACGACAACTTGACAACGGTAAATGGCTACTTGGATGCGGTAATTGGCTACTTTCTTGCGGTAAATGCCTACTTCTTTGCGGTAAATACCTACTTGAAAGCGGGATATGGATACTTACCTGCATCATTCTAATAATATGTCATTTCTTACAGGTGGCAGAACATAAGACAGCCGCACAAGGCCCCGCACATCTTGGATTGACACCACAATTATATAGATATCTCATAAAACTACACCGATATGTTAAGATTAGTACCAAATGGCGCGACACATGTCACATTCAGCAGCAACTGCGAGTTACGTTTTTTTTTTTGGTTTCATTTCAATTTCTGATACAAAGTTAAAATAAGCTACGACGACAGTGGAAAGAAGCACTGGACCAGAGCCTACATTCCCACATGCACTCACTCATAAAAAACATATACACTCATACACCAATACAGACATACACATATACAAACATATATGTACACATGTACACTTATATATGTGCATAGATAGAAGTAAAAAGAGATATGGGGTAAATGTCGATGAGAACACTACTCATATATGTCTGTATGTGTACAAATACATGTACGTATGTGTGTACATAATTATGGAAACATGTGTGTATGTGTGTACACATACAACATGTGTATGTGTGTACACACACATATATATATATATGCGTATGTTTGTACACAGACATATGTGTGTATATTTGTACACACATGTGCGTACACAAACATTTATGTGTGTATGTGTGTACTCATACATTAATGCGTGTATATGTGTACACATACACACACTCATGCAGACACACGTAAACATACATACACATGCATGCATATACATGTTTTATGTGCATGCTTATACACGTGCATTCGCATGCACCTGTGTATGTGTGTACACATATACACACATGTACATGTGTATGTGCATATGTATATGTGTATGTGTACACATATATAAAGAACCATGTAAAACATGTGTACACACATACACACATGAAAAAACACACATGTGTATACACATACACATATGCAAAAACATACATGTGTGTACAAAAACATGTATGTGTGTATGTGTATATACATATATTACTGTGTGTATATGTGCATAGGTGCATGTGTATGTGTGTACACATATACCCATGTACATACATATGTGTATGTGTACACATAACCATGTAACACATGTGTACACACATACACATATCCAAAATTATACATGTGTGTACACAAAAACACGAAAAAACAGTATACA
>OY726524.1:20000-273470 GCA_963383655.1 Bathymodiolus septemdierum
CGGACAGGGTGATTCCTATATACCCCCCCCCCCCCCAAACTTTGCTTGCGGGGGAGGAATAACAACATCGTCAGCTTTTAACAGGACAAAAAAGGTATATAATTTACAGATAAATGTGCTTTATTGCTAAAATATAATATAGGCAAATGTATAAAATAAATAACATTGTTTTCTAGTATTTCTATTGGTCCATGTATAACTCACAGCAAGTGTTTCTTGAAATAAGGACTATTTGAAGACTATGCGTGATTAATCCTGAGGCTATTAGAGAAAATGAATTACATTGGTTCCTATCAATGACTTAAATTACTGCCGACATTAATTAAAATGGGTTAATCCTGAGTCCAGATCCTGTTGGAGAAAACGGATTGACTTTCGCCCACATAAGAGCTTCGTTGGGAGAAACAGCTGACTTTCCATCTTCCAGAAAATAAGCTAGACCCTGCAAGTAAATATAATTTAAATATATAAAACCAATTGCCCTGTTGCACCACTTACATTAAAATATCTGTCACTTATGTACTTTTAAATATCTGTCACTTATGTACTTTTAAATATCTGTCACTTATGTACTTTTAAATATCTGTCACTTATGTACTTTTAAATATCTGTCACTTATGTACTTTTAAATATCTGTCACTTATGTACTTTTAAATATCTGTCACTTATGTACTTTTAAATTAAGACAGATTTAAGTTTTTGTGAGCACTATTTCATCTTTCTCAGTATTTTGGACATTTTTCCTTTGTTCTCTGATACCATATCAAGTATTAATTAGGCCTCAAGATACCTATATGATTGGATGGAGGGAATGACAATGTCATTATTTTCTTTAAAGGATACCACAAAGGGACATACAATCCAGTATTCATCTCGACTCCTAGCTTCAGACAAAGTTTTCAATAAATTTTCAACAAAATAGGTCTAATTCACAGCATCAACATATTTTGCAGAAAAACACATAAAAAATATTAAACAACTTATGGAGCAATAATAGAATTGAGCATTATTCTGTTTGAAATGTACAAATTTGAGCAGATGCAAACATAACAAGATATGATTATAATCTAACAATTATGAAGTCTCCCAAACCGGCCACTGACAACAGGTTTAAATGAACACTTTGCATTGTGACAAATTCTGAGCTTGATTTTCTGCGGTATTGTGGTGGCCATTTTGAAAATGGCGACCGGTAGAAATTTTTCAATGTCGGGAATCAATGCGGAACATCATTATCTACCCACATATCAGATTTTGATGATATCGGACAATGTTGAATTTTTACCCCCCATTTTTATGCCGTGTTTTGGCAGCCATTTTGAAAATGGCAGACATCTTGAAAATTTTGACAACGCAGAATTGCTCCTATAATGGTGACTTATCACTACGTCAAATTGTATGTCTCTATCATTATCAATTTAGAAGTTATCAACATTAATGTACGAAATTTCAAGTTTCCCATAGGATTCTATAGTAACCCCCACCCCCTTTAAAACCCTACAAATATGGCTTTGACCCCCTTTACCACAAATCTGAAAACTTTAGGATCAACTAGCAACATATATCTATAATTCCACCAAGTTTCATGAAATTCTGTCCAGTGGTTTCTGAGATCTGCCGCGGACACGTTCATGTCGCGTGGAAAGAAAGAAGAAGAATAATAATAATAATAATAAAAATAATAATTATAAGAAATGGAGCAAAAACAATAAGTCTCCAAACGTTGTTTGGGAGACTTAATGATCATAAAAGCTTATATATACATGTGACCTCAATATGCTTTAACCTTAATATGTCTTATCCTGCAATCAAGTGATCTTGAGGATTCAAAAACAGGTTAAATAAATTTCTGTGTCACAAACATAACAAAGTTTTACTGGTACCTGATTCATGTAGATTACAGTAATAGTATAGGAGCAGATGTGTTAGAGAACATCCTTCAAAATGATAACAACAATGCCTGTTTCTGCCCTTCTTAGAAACATTTTGCATTTTTTTTGAATTTTTGACATTGCAGGAAAAACACGATATATATACTTGTAAAATAAATTAGGTAAAAATTAAATTTATTTACACTCACTGCAAAACTGTCAATAAAAGCCACATACTCGCTTTTCTACCTGTTTCTAAAG
The DNA here is from genome assembly GCA_963383655.1 of Bathymodiolus septemdierum. Classification (NCBI taxonomy): domain Eukaryota; kingdom Metazoa; phylum Mollusca; class Bivalvia; order Mytilida; family Modiolidae; genus Bathymodiolus; species Bathymodiolus septemdierum. The sequence continues at coordinate 22,133 of OY726524.1, forward strand.
CTCGTTAAAATAAATTATACATTCTCAAACAATGTACATACTGTATATAAATCTGTAGATGGAGTTATTGATAACGCATTCATCAGAACTTTACACGCTTGGCAGATACTTCAATACAGAGAGGGAGCCTGGGTGGATCAATGAGTTAGGTAGATGGATTACCAAACAACTCATACAAGCCTATCACCAATGCAGCGGAGGTTCGTGCCCAGCTTTGAAAATTACAAAAAGGGTGCACTCGACTCGCAGCTGCAAGTTATAAAGTTTACCAGTTGCTTGCTCAGCATCAGTGGTTCTCTCCAGGTACTCCGGCTTCTACCACCACTAAAACTGGTTGCCATGATATGGTTGAAATATTGCTGAAAGTGACGTTAAACACTAAACATCAAAAATCAATACAGAGAGAATTTATATCCAGCAGAACAATACAGCATCTGATCAGTCTCTGATTTAATGTCTTTTCCAACGTCTACTATGACCGTAAATCAAAGGACAGACAATACAATGGCCGAAAGAAGAAGAAGAAAAAGAAAAACAATGATTCATACAACACTTCCACAGACAGACAATACAATGGCCAAAAGAAGAAGAAGAAAAAGAAAAAAAATGATTCATACAACACTTCCACAGACAGACAATATAATGGCCAAAAGAAGAAGAAGAAAAAGAAAAACAATGATTCATACAACACTTCCACAGACAGACAATACAATGGCCAAAAGAAGAAGAAGAAAAAGAAAAACAATGATTCATACAACACTTACACAGACAGACAATACAATGGCCAAAAGAAGAAGAAGAAAAAGAAAAACAATGATTCATACAACACTTCTACAGACAGACAATACAATGGCCAAAAGAAGAAGAAGAAAAAGAAAAACAATGATTCATACAACACTTCCACAGACAGACAATACAATGGCCAAAAGAAGAAGAAGAAAAAGAAAAACAATGATTCATACAACACTTCCACAGACAGACAATACAATGGCCAAAAGAAGAAGAAGAAAAAGAAAAACAATGATTCATACAACACTTCCACAGACAGACACTACAATGGCCAAAAGAAGAAGAAGAAAAAGAAAAACAATGATTCATACAACACTTCCACAGACAGACAATACAATGGCCAAAAGAAGAAGAAGAAAAATAAAAACAATGATTCATACAACACTTCCACAGACAGACAATACAATGGCCAAAAGAAGAAGAAGAAAAAGAAAAACAATGATTCATACAACACTTCCACAGACAGACAACACAATGGCCAAAAGAAGAAGAAGAAAAAGAAAAACAATGATTCATACAACACTTCCACAGACAGACAATACAATGGCCAAAAGAAGCAGAAGAAAAAGAAAAACAATGATTCATACAACACTTCCACAGACAGACAATACAATGGCCAAAAGAAGAAGAAGAAAAAGAAAAACAATGATTCATACAACACTTTCACAGACAGACAATACAATGGCCAAAAGAAGAAGAAAAAGAAAAACAATGATTCATACAACACTTCTACAGACAGACAATACAATGGCCAAAAGAAGAAGAAGAAAAAGAAAAACAATGATTCATACAACACTTCCACAGACAGACAATACAATGGCCGAAAGAAGAAAAAGAAAAAGAAAAACAATGATTCATACAACACTTCCACAGACAGACAATACAATGGCCAAAAGAAGAAGAAGAAAAAGAAAAACAATGATTCATACAACACTTCCACAGACAGACAATACAATGGCCAAAAGAAGAAGAAAAAGAAAAACAATGATTCATACAACACTTCCACAGACAGACAATACAATGGCCAAAAGAAGAAGAAGAAAAAGAAAAACAATGATTCATACAACACTTCCACAGACAGACAATACAATGGCCAAAAGAAGAAGAAAAAGAAAAACAATGATTCATACAACACTTCCACAGACAGACAATACAATGGCCAAAAGAAGAAGAAGAAAAAGAAAAACAATGATTCATACAACACTTCCACAGACAGACAATACAATGGCCGAAAGAAGAAGAAGAAAAAGAAAAACAATGATTCATACAACACTTCCACAGACAGACAATACAATGGCCAAAAGAAGAAGAAGAAAAAGAAAAACAATGATTCATACAACACTTCCACAGACAGACAATACAATGGCCAAAAGAAGAAGAAGAAAAACAATGATTCATACAACACTTCCACAGACAGACAATACAATGGCCAAAAGAAGAAGAAGAAAAAGAAAAACAATGATTCATACAACACTTCCACAGACAGACAATACAATGGCCAAAAGAAGAAGAAGAAAAAGAAAAACAATGATTCATACAACACTTCCACAGACAGACAATACAATGGCCAAAAGAAGAAGAAGAAAAAGAAAAAAAATGATTCATACAACACTTCCACAGACAGACAATACAATGGCCAAAAGAAGAAGAAGAAAAAGAAAAACAATGATTCATACAACACTTACACAGACAGACAATACAATGGCCAAAAGAAGAAGAAGAAAAAGAAAAACAATGATTCATACAACACTTCCACAGACAGACAATACAATGGCCAAAAGAAGAAGAAAAAGAAAAACAATGATTCATACAACACTTCCACAGACAGACAATACAATGGCCAAAAGAAGAAGAAGAAAAAGAAAAACAATGATTCATACAACACTTCCACAGACAGACAATACAATGGCCAAAAGAAGAAGAAGAAAAAGAAAAACAATGATTCATACAACACTTCCACAGACAGACACTACAATGGCCAAAAGAAGAAGAAGAAAAAGAAAAACAATGATTCATACAACACTTCCACAGACAGACAATACAATGGCCAAAAGAAGAAGAAGAAAAATAAAAACAATGATTCATACAACACTTCCACAGACAGACAATACAATGGCCAAAAGAAGAAGAAGAAAAAGAAAAACAATGATTCATACAACACTTCCACAGACAGACAACACAATGGCCAAAAGAAGAAGAAGAAAAAGAAAAACAATGATTCATACAACACTTCCACAGACAGACAATACAATGGCCAAAAGAAGCAGAAGAAAAAGAAAAACAATGATTCATACAACACTTCCACAGACAGACAATACAATGGCCAAAAGAAGAAGAAGAAAAAGAAAAACAATGATTCATACAACACTTCTACAGACAGACAATACAATGGCCAAAAGAAGAAGAAGAAAAAGAAAAACAATGATTCATACAACACTTTCACAGACAGACAATACAATGGCCAAAAGAAGAAGAAGAAAAAGAAAAACAATGATTCATACAACACTTCTACAGACAGACAATACAATGGCCAAAAGAAGAAGAAGAAAAAGAAAAACAATGATTCATACAACACTTCCACAGACAGACAATACAATGGCCGAAAGAAGAAAAAGAAAAAGAAAAACAATGATTCATACAACACTTCCACAGACAGACAATACAATGGCCAAAAGAAGAAGAAGAAAAAGAAAAACAATGATTCATACAACACTTCCACAGACAGACAATACAATGGCCAAAAGAAAAAGAAAAAGAAAAACAATGATTCATACAACACTTCCACAGACAGACAATACAATGGCCAAAAGAAGAAGAAGAAAAAGAAAAACAATGATTCATACAACACTTCCACAGACAGACAATACAATGGCCAAAAGAAGAAGAAAAAGAAAAACAATGATTCATACAACACTTCCACAGACAGACAATACAATGGCCAAAAGAAGAAGAAGAAAAAGAAAAACAATGATTCATACAACACTTCCACAGACAGACAATACAATGGCCGAAAGAAGAAGAAGAAAAAGAAAAACAATGATTCATACAACACTTCCACAGACAGACAATACAATGGCCAAAAGAAGAAGAAGAAAAAGAAAAACAATGATTCATACAACACTTCCACAGACAGACAATACAATGGCCAAAAGAAGAAGAAGAAAAACAATGATTCATACAACACTTCCACAGACAGACAATACAATGGCCAAAAGAAGAAGAAGAAAAAGAAAAACAATGATTCATACAACACTTCCACAGACAGACAATACAATGGCCAAAAGAAGAAGAAGAAAAAGAAAAACAATGATTCATACAACACTTCCACAGACAGACAATACAATGGCCAAAAGAAGAAGAAGAAAAAGAAAAAAAATGATTCATACAACACTTCCACAGACAGACAATACAATGGCCAAAAGAAGAAGAAGAAAAAGAAAAACAATGATTCATACAACACTTACACAGACAGACAATACAATGGCCAAAAGAAGAAGAAGAAAAAGAAAAACAATGATTCATACAACACTTCCACAGACAGACAATACAATGGCCAAAAGAAGAAGAAAAAGAAAAACAATGATTCATACAACACTTCCACAGACAGACAATACAATGGCCAAAAGAAGAAGAAGAAAAAGAAAAACAATGATTCATACAACACTTCCACAGAAAACTAGAGAGCAAAACTAACTCCATAAAACCTAGGGGTACTATCTACACAAAACATAAAACCTAGGGGTACTATCTACACAAAACATAAAACCTAGGGGTACTATCTACACAAAACATAAAACCTGGGGGTACTATCTACACAAAACATAAAAACATACCATAATCCTTGTATCTGTTATAATAGACTTGTGTACAAACATAAAATCATACCATAATCCTTGTATCTGTTATAATAGACTCGTGTACAAACATAAAAACATACCATAATCCTTGTATCTTTTATAAAAGACTCATGTACAAACATAAAAACATACCATAGTCCTTGTATCTGTTATAATAGACTCGTGTACAAACATAAAAACATACCATAGTCCTTGTATCTGTTATAATAGACTCGTGTACAAACATAAAAACATACCATAATCCTTGTAGCTGTTATAACTGACTTTTGAACAAACATAAAATCATACCATAATCCTTGTATCTGTTATAATAGACTCGTGTACAAACATAAAAACATACCATAATCCTTGTGGCTGTTATAACAGACTCATGTACAAACATAAAAACATACCATAGTCCTTGTATCTGTTATAATAGACTCATGTACAAACATAAAAACATACCATAATCCTTGTAGCTGTTATAACTGACTTTTGTACAAACATAAAATCATACCATAATCCTTGTAGCTGTTATAAGAGACTTGTGTACAAACATAAAAACATACCATAATCCTTGTAGCTGTTATAACTGACTTTTGTACAAACATAAAATCATACCATAATCCTTGTATCTGTTATAATAGACTCGTGTACAAACATAAAAACATACTATAATCCTTGTGGCTGTTATAACAGACTCATGTACAAACATAAAAACATACCCTAATCCTTGTATCTGTTATACCAGACTCATGTACAAACATAAAAACATACCATAATCCTTGTATCTTTTATAATAGACTCGTGTACAAACATAAAAACATACCATAATCCTTGTAGCTGTTATAACAGACTTGTGTACAAACATAAAAACATACCATGATCCTTGTAGCTGTTATAACAGACTTGTGTACAAACATAAAAACATACCATAATCCTTGTAGCTGTTATAACAGACTTGTGTACACACATAAAAACATACCATAATCCTTGTAGCTGTTATAACAGACTCATGTACAAACATAAAAACATACCATAATCCTTGTAGCTGTTATAACAGACTTGTGTACACACATAAAAACATACCATAATCCTTGTATCTTTTATAATAGACTTGTGTACAAACATAAAAACATACCATAATCCTTGTAGATGTTATAACAGACTTGTGTACAAACATAAAAACATACAATAATCCTTGTAGCTGTTATAACAGACTTGTGTACACACATAAAAACATACCATAATCCTTGTAGCTGTTATAACAGACTTGTGTACACACATAAAAACATATCATAATCCTTGTAGCTGTTATAACAGACTCATGTACAAACATAAAAACATACCATAATCCTTGTAGCTATTATAACAGACTCATGTACAAACATAAAAACATACCATAATCCTTGATGCTGTTATAATAGACTTGTGTACAAACATAAAAACATACCATAATCCTTGTATCTGTTATAACAGACTTGTGTACAAACATAAAAACATACCATAATCCTTGATGCTGTTATAATAGACTTGTGTACAAACATAAAAACATACCATAATCCTTGTAGCTGTTATAACAGACTTGTGTACAAACATAAAAACATACCATAATCCTTGTATCTGTTATAACAGACTTGTGTACACACATAAAAACATACCATAATCCTTGTAGCTGTTATAATAGACTCGTGTACAAACATAAAAACATACCATAATCCTTGTAGCTGTTATAACAGACTTGTGTACAAACATAAAAACATACCATAATCCTTGTAGCTGTTATAACAGACTTGTGTACAAACATAAAAACATACCATAATCCTTGTAGCTGTTATTACATACTTGTGTACAAACATAAAAACATACCATAATCCTTGTAGCTGTTATAACAGACTTGTGTACAAACATAAAAACATACCATAATCCTTGTAGCTGTTATTACATACTTGTGTACAAACATAAAAACAGACCATAATCCTTGTATCTGTTATAATAGACTTGTGTACAAACATAAAAACATACCATAATCCTTATAACAGACTTGTGTACAAACATCAAAACATACCATAATCCTTGTATCTGTTATAACAGACTTGTGTACAAACATAAAAACATACCATAATCCTTGTAGCTGTTATAACAGACTTGTGTACAAACATAAAAACATACCATAATCCTTGTAGCTGTTATAACAGACTTGTGTGCAAACATAAAAACATACCATAATCCTTGTAGCTGTTATAATAGACTCGTGTACAAACATAAAAACATACCATAATCCTTGTAGCTGTTATAATAGACTCATGTACAAACATAAAAACATACCAAAATCCTTGTATCTGTTATAACAGACTTGTGTACAAACATAAAAACACACCATAATCCTTGTAGCTGTTATTACATACTTGTGTACAAACATAAAAACATACCATAATCCTTGTATCTGTTATAACATACTTGTGTGCAAACATAAAAACATACCATAATCCTTGTAGCTGTTATAACAGACTCATGTAGAAACATAAAAACATACCATAATCCTTGTAGCTGTTATAACAGACTTGTGTACAAACATAAAAACATACCATAATCCTTGATGCTGTTATAATGGACTTGTGTACAAACATAAAAACATACCATAATCCTTGTATCTGTTATAACAGACTTGTGTACAAACATAAAAACATACCATAATCCTTGCAGCTGTTATAACAGACTTGTGTACAAACATAAAAACATACCATAATCCTTGTATCTGTTATAACAGACTTGTGTACAAACATAAAAACATACCATAATCCTTGTAGATGTTATAATAGACTTGTGTACACACATAAAAACATACCATAATCCTTGTATCTGTTATAACAGACTTGTGTACAAACATAAAAACATACCATAATCCTTGTATCTGTTATAACATACTTGTGTACAAACATAAAAACATACCATAATCCTTGCAGCTGTTATAACAGACTCGTGTACAAACATAAAAACATACCATAATCCTTGTAGCTGTTATAACAGACTTGTGTACAAACATAAAAACATCCCATAATCCTTGTATCTGTTATAACAGACTTGTGTACACACATAAAAACATACCATAATCCTTGTAGCTGTTATAAGAGACTTGTGTACAAACATAAAAACATACCATAATCCTTGTAGTTGTTATAACAGACTTGTGTACAAACATAAAAACATACCATAATCCTTGTATCTGTTATAACAGATTTATGTACAAACATAAAAACATACCATAATCCTTGTAGCTGTTATAATAGACTCATGTACACACATAAAAACATTCCATAATCCTTGTAGTTGTTATAACAGACTCATGTACAAACATAAAAACATACCATAATCCTTGTAGCTGTTATTACATACTTGTGTACAAACATAAAAACATACCATAATCCTTGTAGCTGTTATAACAGACTTGTGTGCAAACATAAAAACATACCATAATCCTTGTAGCTGTTATAACAGACTCATGTAGAAACATAAAAACATACCATAATCCTTGTAGCTGTTATAATAGACTTGTGTACAAACATAAAAACATACCATAATCCTTGTAGCTGTTATAACAGACTTGTGTACAAACATAAAAACATACCATAATCCTTGTATCTGTTATAACAGACTTGTGTACAAACATAAAAACATACCATAATCCTTGATGCTGTTATAATAGACTTGTGTACAAACATAAAAACATACCATAATCCTTGTAGCTGTTATAACAGACTCATGTACAAACATAAAAACATACCATAATCCTTGTAGTTGTTATAACAGACTCATGTACAAACATAAAAACATACCATAATCCTTGTAGCTGTTATTACATACTTGTGTACAAACATAAAAACATACCATAATCCTTGTAGCTGTTATAATAGACTTGTGTACAAACATAAAAACATACCATAATCCTTGATGCTGTTATAATAGACTCATGTACAAACATAAAAACATACCATAATCCTTGTATCTGTTATAACATACTTGTGTGCAAACATAAAAACATACCATAATCCTTGTAGCTGTTATAACAGACTCATGTAGAAACATAAAAACATACCATAATCCTTGTATCTGTTATAACAGACTTGTGTACAAACATAAAAACATACCATAATCCTTGTAGCTGTTATAACAGTCTTGTGTGCAAACATAAAAACATACCATAATCCTTGTATCTGTTATAACATACTTGTGTGCAAACATAAAAACATACCATAATCCTTGTAGCTGTTATAACAGACTCATGTAGAAACATAAAAACATACCATAATCCTTGTATCTGTTATAACAGACTTGTGTACAAACATAAAAACATACCATAATCCTTGATGCTGTTATAATAGACTTGTGTACAAACATAAAAACATACCATAATCCTTGTATCTGTTATAACAGATTTATGTACAAACATAAAAACATACCATAATCCTTGTAGCTGTTATAATAGACTTGTGTACAAACATAAAAACATACCATAATCCTTGTAGCTGTTATAACAGACTTGTGTACAAACATAAAAACATACCATAATCCTTGTAGCTGTTATAACAGTCTTGTGTGCAAACATAAAAACATACCATAATCCTTGTATCTGTTATAACATACTTGTGTGCAAACATAAAAACATACCATAATCCTTGTAGCTGTTATAACAGACTCATGTAGAAACATAAAAACATACCATAATCCTTGTATCTGTTATAACAGACTTGTGTACAAACATAAAAACATACCATAATCCTTGATGCTGTTATAATAGACTTGTGTACAAACATAAAAACATACCATAATCCTTGTATCTGTTATAACAGATTTATGTACAAACATAAAAACATACCATAATCCTTGTAGCTGTTATAATAGACTTGTGTACAAACATAAAAACATACCATAATCCTTGTAGCTGTTATAACAGACTTATGTACAAACATAAAAACATACCATAATCCTTGTATCTGTTATAACAGACTTGTGTACAAACATAAAAACATACCATAATCCTTGTAGCTGTTATAACAGACTTGTGTGCAAACATAAAAACATACCATAATCCTTGTAGCTGTTATAATAGACTTGTGTACAAACATAAAAACATACCATAATCCTTGTATCTGTTATAACAGACTTGTGTACAAACATAAAAACATACCATAATCCTTGTAGCTGTTATAATAGACTTGTGTACAAACATAAAAACATACCATAATCCTTGTAGCTGTTATAATAGACTCATGTACAAATATAAAAACATACCATAATCCTTGTAGATGTTATAATAGACTCGTGTACAAACATAAAAACATACCATAATCCTTGTATCTGTTATAACAGACTTATGTACAAACATAAAAACATACCATAATCCTTGTATCTGTTATAATAGACTTGTGTGCAAACATAAAAACATACCATAATCCTTCTAGCTGTTATAATAGACTCATGTACAAACATAAAAACATACCATAATCCTTGTATCTGTTATTACATACTTGTGTACAAACATAAAAACATACCATAATCCTTGTAGCTGTTATAACAGACTCGTGTACAAACATAAAAACATACCGTAATCCTTGTAGCTGTTATAATAGACTTGTGTACAAACATAAAAACATACCATAATCCTTGTAGCTGTTATAATAGACTTGTGTACAAACATAAAAACATACCATAATCCTTCTAGCTGTTATAATAGACTTGTGTACAAACATAAAAACATACCATAATCCTTGTAGCTGTTATAATAGACTCATGTACAAACATAAAAACATACCATAATCCTTGTAGATGTTATAATAGACTAATGTACAAACATAAAAACATACCATAATCCTTGTATCTGTTATAATAGACTTGTGTGCAAACATAAAAACATACCATAATCCTTGTAGCTGTTATAACAGACTTGTGTACAAACATAAAAACATACCATAATCCTTGATGCTGTTATAACAGACTTGTGTACAAACATAAAAACATACCATAATCCTTGATGCTGTTATAACAGACTTGTGTACAAACATAAAAACATACCATAATCCTTGTAGCTGTTATAACAGACTTGTGTACAAACATAAAAACATACCATAATCCTTCTAGCTGTTATAATAGACTCATGTACAAACATAAAAACATACCATAATCCTTGTATCTGTTATTACATACTTGTGTACAAACATAAAAACATACCATAATCCTTGTAGCTGTTATAACAGACTCGTGTACAAACATAAAAACATACCGTAATCCTTGTAGCTGTTATAATAGACTTGTGTACAAACATAAAAACATACCATAATCCTTGTAGCTGTTATAATAGACTTGTGTACAAACATAAAAACATACCATAATCCTTCTAGCTGTTATAATAGACTTGTGTACAAACATAAAAACATACCATAATCCTTGTAGCTGTTATAATAGACTCATGTACAAACATAAAAACATACCATAATCCTTGTAGATGTAATAATAGACTCGTGTACAAACATAAAAACATACCATAATCCTTGTATCTGTTATAACAGACTTATGTACAAACATAAAAACATACCATAATCCTTGTATCTGTTATAATAGACTCGTGTACAAACATAAAAACATACCATAATCCTTCTAGCTGTTATAATAGACTTGTGTACAAACATAAAAACATACCATAATCCTTGTAGCTGTTATAACAGACTCGTGTACAAACATAAAAACATACCATAATCCTTGTAGCTGTTATAATAGACTTGTGTACAAACATAAAAACATACCATAATCCTTGTAGCTGTTATAATAGACTCATGTACAAACATAAAAACATACCATAATCCTTGTAGATGTTATAATAGACTCGTGTACAAACATAAAAACATACCATAATCCTTGTATCTGTTATAACAGACTTATGTACAAACATAAAAACATACCATAATCCTTGTATCTGTTATAACAGACTCATGTAGAAACATAAAAACATACCATAATCCTTGTAGTTGTTATAATAGACTTGTGTACAAACATAAAAACATACCATAATCCTTCTAGCTGTTATAACAGACTTATGTACAAACATAAAAACATACCATAATCCTTGTAGCTGTTATAACAGACTTGTGTACAAACATAAAAACATACCATAATCCTTGTAGCTGTTATAACAGACTTGTGTACAAACATAAAAACATACCATAATCCTTGTAGCTGTTATAATAGACTCATGTACAAACATAAAAACATACCATAATCCTTCTAGCTGTTATAACAGACTTATGTACAAACATAAAAACATACCATAATCCTTGTAGCTGTTATAACAGACTTGTGTACAAACATAAAAACATACCATAATCCGTGTAGCTGTTATAATAGACTCGTGTACAAACATAAAAACATACCATAATCCTTGTAGCTGTTATAACAGACTTGTGTACAAACATAAAAACATACCATAATCCTTGTAGCTGTTATAACAGATTTATGTACAAACATAAAAACATACCATAATCCTTGTAGCTGTTATAATAGACTCATGTACAAACATAAAAACATACCATAATCCTTGTAGATGTTATAATAGACTTGTGTACAAACATAAAAACATACCATAATCCTTGTATCTGTTATAACAGACTTGTGTGCAAACATAAAAACATACCATAATCCTTGTAGCTGTTATAATAGACTCATGTACAAACATAAAAACATACCATAATCCTTGTATCTGTTATAACAGACTCGTGTACAAACATAAAAACATACCATAATCCTTGTAGCTGTTATAATAGACTTGTGTACAAACATAAAAACATACCATAATCCTTCTAGCTGTTATAACAGACTTATGTACAAACATAAAAACATACCATAATCCTTGTAGCTGTTATAATAGACTCATGTACAAACATAAAAACATACCATAATCCTTGTAGCTGTTATAATAGACTTGTGTACAAACATAAAAACATACCATAATCCTTCTAGCTGTTATAATAGACTCATGTACAAACATAAAAACATACCATAATCCTTCTAGCTGTTATAATAGACTTGTGTACAAACATAAAAACATACCATAATCCTTCTAGCTGTTATAACAGACTTATGTACAAACATAAAAACATACCATAATCCTTGTAGCTGTTATAATAGACTCATGTACAAACATAAAAACATACCATAATCCTTGTAGATGTTATAATAGACTTGTGTGCAAACATAAAAACATACCATAATCCTTGTAGCTGTTATAACAGACTTGTGTACAAACATAAAAACATACCATAATCCTTGTAGCTGTTATAACAGACTTGTGTACAAACATAAAAACATACCATAATCCTTGATGCTGTTATAATAGACTCGTGTACAAACATAAAAACATACCATAATCCTTGTAGCTGTTATAATAGACTCATGTACAAACATAAAAACATACCATAATCCTTGTAGCTGTTATAATAGACTTGTGTACAAACATAAAAACATACCATAATCCTTGTATCTGTTATAATAGACTTGTGTACAAACATAAAAACATACCATAATCCTTGTAGCTGTTATAATAGATTCGTGTACAAACATAAAAACATACCATCATCCTTGTAGCTGTTATAATAGACTTGTGTACAAACATAAAAACATACCATAATCCTTGTATCTGTTATAATAGACTCATGTACAAACATAAAAACATACCATAATCCTTGTATCTGTTATAACAGACTTGTGTACAAACATAAAAACATACCATAATCCTTGTAGCTGTTATAACAGACTTGTGTACAAACATAAAAACATACCATAATCCTTCTAGCTGTTATAATAGACTTGTGTACAAACATAAAAACATACCATAATCCTTGTAGCTGTTATAATAGACTTGTGTACAAACATAAAAACATACCATAATCCTTGTATCTGTTATAACAGATTCGTGTACACACATAAAAACATACCATAATCCTTGTATCTGTTATAACAGTCTTGTGTACAAACATAAAAACATACCATAATCCTTGTATCTGTTATAACAGATTCGTGTACACACATAAAAACATACCATAATCCTTGTAGCTGTTATAACAGACTCGTGTACAAACATAAAAACATACCATAATCCTTGTAGCTGTTATAACAGACTCATGTACAAACATAAAAACATACCATAATCCTTGTATCTGTTATAACAGACTTGTGTACAAACATAAAAACATACCATAATCCTTGTAGCTGTTATAACAGTCTTGTGTACAAACATAAAAACATACCATAATCCTTGTAGCTGTTATTACATACTTGTGTACAAACATAAAAACATACCATAATCCTTGTAGATGTTATAACAGACTCGTGTACAAACATAAAAACATACCATAATCCTTGTAGCTGTTATAATAGACTTGTGTACAAACATAAAAACATACCATAATCCTTGTATCTGTTATAACAGACTTGTGTACAAACATAAAAACATACCATAATCCTTGTAGCTGTTATAACAGACTCGTGTACAAACATAAAAACATACCATAATCCTTGTAGCTGTTATAATAGACTTGTGTACAAACATAAAAACATACCATAAGCCTTGTAGCTGTTATAACAGACTTGTGTACACACATAAAAACATACCATAATCCTTGTATCTGTTATAACAGACTCATGTACAAACATAAAAACATACCATAATCCTTGTATCTGTTATAACAGACTTGTGTACAAACATAAAAACATACCATAATCCTTGTAGCTGTTATAATAGACTTGTGTACAAACATAAAAACATACCATAATCCTTGTAGCTGTTATAACAGACTCGTGTACAAACATAAAAACATACCATAATCCTTGTAGCTGTTATAACAGACTTGTGTACAAACATAAAACATACCATAATCCTTGTATCTGTTATAACAGACTCGTGTACAAACATAAAAACATACCATAATCCTTGTAGCTGTTATAATAGACTCGTGTACAAACATAAAAACATACCATAATCCTTGTAGCTGTTATAACAGACTCGTGTACAAACATAAAAGCATACCATAATCCTTGTAGCTGTTATAACAGACTTGTGTACAAACATAAAAACATACCATAATCCTTGTATCTTTTAAAACAGACTCATGTACAAACATAAAAACATACCATAATCCGTGGAGCTGTTATAACAGACTTGTGTACAAACATAAAAACATACCATAATCCTTGTATCTGTTATAAAAGACTCATGTACAAATATAAAAACATACATAATCCTTGTAGCTGTTATAACAGACTTGTGTACAAACATAAAAACATACCATAATCCTTGTAGCTGTTATAACAGACTTGTGTACAAACATAAAAACAGACCATAATCCTTGTAGCTGTTATAACAGACTTGTGTACAAACATAAAAACATACCATAATCCTTGTAGCTGTTATAACAGACTCATGTACAAACATAAAAACAGACCATAATCCTTGTAGCTGTTATAACAGTCTTGTGTACAAACATAAAAACATACCATAATCCTTGTATCTGTTATAACAGACTTGTGTACAAATATAAAAACATACCATAATCCTTGTAGCTGTTATAACAGACTCATGTACGAACATAAAAACATACCATAATCCTTGTATCTGTTATAACAGTCTTGTGTACAAACATAAAAACATACCATAATCCTTGTAGCTGTTATAACAGACTTGTGTACAAACATAAAAACATACCATAATCCTTGTAGCTGTTATAACAGATTCATGTACAAACATAAAAACATACCATAATCCTTGTATCTTTTATAACAGACTTGTGTACAAATATAAAAACATACCATAATCCTTGTAGCTGTTATAACAGACTCATGTACGAACATAAAAACATACCATAATCCTTGTATCTGTTATAACAGTCTTGTGTACAAACATAAAAACATACCATAATCCTTGTAGCTGTTATAAGAGACTTGTGTACAAACATAAAAACATACCATAATCCTTGTAGCTGTTATAATAGACTCATGTACAAACATAAAAACATACCATAATCCTTGTAGCTGTAACAACAGTCTTGTGTACAAACATAAAAACATACCATAATCCTTGTAGCTGTTATAACAGACTTGTGCACAAACATAAAAACATACCATAATCCTTGTAGCTGTTATAACAGACTCATGTACAAACATAAAAACATACCATAATCCTTGTAGCTGTTATAAGAGACTTGTGTACAAACATAAAAACATACCATAATCCTTGTAGCTGTTATAACAGACTTGTGTACAAACATAAAAACATACCATAATCCTTGTAGCTGTTATAACAGACTTGTGTACAAACATAAAAACATACCATAATCCTTGTAGCTGTTATAACAGACTTGTGTACAAACATAAAAACATACCATAATCCTTGTAGCTGTTATAACAGACTTGTGTACAAACATAAAAACATACCATAATCCTTGTAGCTGTTATAACAGACTTGTGTGCAAACATAAAAACATACCATAATCCTTGTAGCTGTTATAACAGACTTGTGTACAAACATAAAAACATACCATAATCCTTGTAGCTGTTATAACAGACTTGTGTACAAACATAAAAACATACCATAATCCTTGTAGCTGTTATAACAGACTTGTGTGCAAACATAAAAACATACCATAATCCTTGTATCTGTTATAATAGACTTGTGTACAAACATAAAAACATACCATAATCCTTGTAGCTGTTATAACAGACTTGTGTGCAAACATAAAAACATACCATAATCCTTGTATCTGTTATAATAGACTTGTGTACAAACATAAAAACATACCATAATCCTTGTAGCTGTTATAACAGACTTGTGTACAAACATAAAAACATACCATAATCCTTGTAGCTGTTATAACAGACTTGTGTACAAACATAAAAACATACCATAATCCTTGTAGCTGTTATAATAGACTTGTGTACAAACATAAAAACATACCATAATCCTTGTAGCTGTTATAACAGACTTGTGTGCAAACATAAAAACATACCATAATCCTTGTATCTGTTATAATAGACTTGTGTACAAACATAAAAACATACCATAATCCTTGTAGCTGTTATAACAGACTTGTGTACAAACATAAAAACATACCATAATCCTTGTAGCTGTTATAACAGACTTGTGTACAAACATAAAAACATACCATAATCCTTGTAGCTGTTATAACAGACTTGTGTGCAAACATAAAAACATACCATAATCCTTGTAGCTGTTATAAGAGACTTGTGTACAAACATAAAAACATACCATAATCCTTGTAGCTGTTATAATAGACTTGTGTACAAACATAAAAACATACCATAATCCTTGTAGCTGTTATAATAGACTTGTGTACAAACATAAAAACATACCATAATTCTTGTAGCTGTTATAACATACTTGTGTACAAACATAAAAACATACCATAATCCTTGTGTCTGTTATAACAGATTCATGTACAAACATAAAAACATACCATAATCCTTGTAGCTGTTATAACAGACTTGTGTACAAACATGAAAACATACCATAATCCTTGTAGCTGTTATAATAGACTCGTGTACAAACATAAAAACATACCATAATCCTTGTAGCTGTTATAATAGACTTGTGTACAAACATAAAAACATACCATAATCCTTGTAGCTGTTATAACATACTTGTGTACAAACATAAAAACATACCATAATCCTTGTAGATGTTATAAGAGACTCATGTACAAACATAAAAACATACCATAATCCTTGTAGCTGTTATAACAGACTTGTGTACAAACATAAAAACATACCATAATCCTTGTATCTGTTATAACAGACTCATGTACAAACATAAAAACATACCATAATCCTTGTAGCTGTTATAACAGACTCATGTACAAACATAAAAACATACCATAATCCTTTTATCTGTTATAACAGACTTGTGTACAAACATAAAAACATACCATAATCCTTCTAGCTGTTATAACAGACTTGTGTACAAACATAAAAACATACCATAATCCTTGTATCTGTTATAACATACTTGTGTACAAACATAAAAACAGACCATAATCCTTGTATCTGTTATAATAGACTTGTGTACAAACATAAAAACATACCATAATCCTTGTATCTGTTATAACAGACTTGTGTACAAACATAAAAACATACCATAATCCTTGTATCTGTTATAACATACTTGTGTGCAAACATAAAAACATACCATAATCCTTGTAGCTGTTATAACAGACTCGTGTACAAACATAAAAACATACCATAATCCTTGTAGCTGTTATAACAGACTTGTGTACAAACATAAAAACATACCATAATCCTTGTATCTGTTATAATAGACTTGTGTGCAAACATAAAAACATACCATAATCCTTGTAGCTGTTATAATAGACTAATGTACAAACATAAAAACATACCATAATCCTTGTAGCTGTTATAATAGACTAATGTACAAACATAAAAACATACCATAATCCTTGTAGATGTTATAATAGACTCATGTACAAACATAAAAACATACCATAATCCTTGTAGATGTTATAACAGACTTGTGTACAAACATAAAAACAGACCATAATCCTTGTAGCTGTTATAACAGACTTGTGTACAAACATAAAAACATACCATAATCCTTGTATATGTTATAACAGACTCATGTACAAACATAAAAACATACCATAATCCTTGTAGCTGTTATTACATACTTGTGTACAAACATAAAAACATACAATAATCCTTGTAGCTGTTATAACAGACTTGTGTACAAACATAAAAACATACCATAATCCTTGTATCTGTTATAACAGACTCATGTACAAACATAAAAACATACCATAATCCTTGTAGCTGTTATTACATACTTGTGTACAAACATAAAAACATACCATAATCCTTGTAGCTGTTATAACAGACTTGTGTACAAACATAAAAACATACCATAATCCTTGTAGCTGTTATAATAGACTTGTGTACAAACATAAAAACATACCATAATCCTTGTAGCTGTTATTACATACTTGTGTACAAACATAAAAACATACCATAATCCTTGTAGCTGTTATAACAGACTTGTGTACAAACATAAAAACATACCATAATCCTTGTAGATGTTATAATAGACTTGTGTACAAACATAAAAACATACCATAATCCTTGTATCTGTTATTACATACTTGTGTACAAACATAAAAACATACCATAATCCTTGTAGATGTTATAACAGACTCGTGTACAAACATAAAAACATACCATAATCCTTGTAGCTGTTATAATAGACTCGTGTACAAACATAAAAACATACCATAATCCTTGTAGCTGTTATAACAGACTCATGTACAAACATAAAAACATACCATAATCCTTGTAGCTGTTATAACAGACTTGTGTACAAACATAAAAACATACCATAATCCTTGTATCTGTTATAATAGACTTGTGTACAAACATAAAAACATACCATAATCCTTATCACAGACTTGTGTACAAACATAAAAACATACCATAATCCTTGTATCTGTTATAATAGACTTGTGTACAAACATAAAAACATACCATAATCCTTGTATCTGTTATAACAGATTTATGTACAAACATAAAAACATACCATAATCCTTGTAGCTGTTATAACAGACTTGTGTACAAACATAAAAACATACCATAATCCTTGTATCTGTTATAATAGACTTGTGTACAAACATAAAAACATACCATAATCCTTATCACAGACTTGTGTACAAACATAAAAACATACCATAATCCTTGTATCTGTTATAATAGACTTGTGTACAAACATAAAAACATACCATAATCCTTGTATCTGTTATAACAGATTTATGTACAAACATCAAAACATACCATAATCCTTGTAGCTGTTATAACAGACTTGTGTACAAACATAAAAACATACCATAATCCTTGTATCTGTTATAACAGACTCATGTACAAACATAAAAACATACCATAATCCTTGTAGCTGTTATTACATACTTGTGTACAAACATAAAAACATACCATAATCCTTGTAGCTGTTATAACAGACTTGTGTACAAACATAAAAACATACCATAATCCTTGTAGCTGTTATAACAGACTTGTGTACAAACATAAAAACATACCATAATCCTTGTAGCTGTTATAACAGACTCGTGTACAAACATAAAAACATACCATAATCCTTGTAGCTGTTATAACAGACTTGTGTACAAACATAAAAACATACCATAATCCTTGTAGCTGTTATAATAGACTCATGTACAAACATAAAAACATACGATAATCCTTGTATCTGTTATAATAGACTTGTGTACAAACATAAAAACATACCATAATCCTTGATGCTGTTATAATAGACTTGTGTACAAACATAAAAACATACCATAATCCTTGTATCTGTTATAACAGACTTGTGTACAAACATAAAAACATACCATAATCCTTGCAGCTGTTATAACAGACTTGTGTACAAACATAAAAACATACCATAATCCTTGTATCTGTTATAACAGACTTGTGTACAAACATAAAAACATACCATAATCCTTGCAGCTGTTATAACAGACTTGTGTACAAACATAAAAACATACCATAATCCTTGTATCTGTTATAACAGACTTGTGTACAAACATAAAAACATACCATAATCCTTGTAGATGTTATAATAGACTTGTGTACACACATAAAAACATACCATAATCCTTGTATCTGTTATAACAGACTTGTGTACAAACATAAAAACATACCATAATCCTTGTATCTGTTATAACATACTTGTGTACAAACATAAAAACATACCATAATCCTTGCAGCTGTTATAACAGACTCGTGTACAAACATAAAAACATACCATAATCCTTGTAGCTGTTATAACAGACTTGTGTGCAAACATAAAAACATACCATAATCCTTGTAGCTGTTATAACAGACTCATGTAGAAACATAAAAACATACCATAATCCTTGTAGCTGTTATAATAGACTTGTGTACAAACATAAAAACATACCATAATCCTTGTAGCTGTTATAACAGACTTGTGTACAAACATAAAAACATACCATAATCCTTGTATCTGTTATAACAGACTTGTGTACAAACATAAAAACATACCATAATCCTTGATGCTGTTATAATAGACTTGTGTACAAACATAAAAACATACCATAATCCTTGTAGCTGTTATAACAGACTCATGTACAAACATAAAAACATACCATAATCCTTGTAGTTGTTATAACAGACTCATGTACAAACATAAAAACATACCATAATCCTTGTAGCTGTTATTACATACTTGTGTACAAACATAAAAACATACCATAATCCTTGTAGCTGTTATAATAGACTTGTGTACAAACATAAAAACATACCATAATCCTTGATGCTGTTATAATAGACTCATGTACAAACATAAAAACATACCATAATCCTTGTATCTGTTATAACATACTTGTGTGCAAACATAAAAACATACCATAATCCTTGTAGCTGTTATAACAGACTCATGTAGAAACATAAAAACATACCATAATCCTTGTATCTGTTATAACAGACTTGTGTACAAACATAAAAACATACCATAATCCTTGTAGCTGTTATAACAGTCTTGTGTGCAAACATAAAAACATACCATAATCCTTGTATCTGTTATAACATACTTGTGTGCAAACATAAAAACATACCATAATCCTTGTAGCTGTTATAACAGACTCATGTAGAAACATAAAAACATACCATAATCCTTGTATCTGTTATAACAGACTTGTGTACAAACATAAAAACATACCATAATCCTTGATGCTGTTATAATAGACTTGTGTACAAACATAAAAACATACCATAATCCTTGTATCTGTTATAACAGATTTATGTACAAACATAAAAACATACCATAATCCTTGTAGCTGTTATAATAGACTTGTGTACAAACATAAAAACATACCATAATCCTTGTAGCTGTTATAACAGACTTGTGTACAAACATAAAAACATACCATAATCCTTGTAGCTGTTATAACAGTCTTGTGTGCAAACATAAAAACATACCATAATCCTTGTATCTGTTATAACATACTTGTGTGCAAACATAAAAACATACCATAATCCTTGTAGCTGTTATAACAGACTCATGTAGAAACATAAAAACATACCATAATCCTTGTATCTGTTATAACAGACTTGTGTACAAACATAAAAACATACCATAATCCTTGATGCTGTTATAATAGACTTGTGTACAAACATAAAAACATACCATAATCCTTGTATCTGTTATAACAGATTTATGTACAAACATAAAAACATACCATAATCCTTGTAGCTGTTATAATAGACTTGTGTACAAACATAAAAACATACCATAATCCTTGTAGCTGTTATAACAGACTTATGTACAAACATAAAAACATACCATAATCCTTGTATCTGTTATAACAGACTTGTGTACAAACATAAAAACATACCATAATCCTTGTAGCTGTTATAACAGACTTGTGTGCAAACATAAAAACATACCATAATCCTTGTAGCTGTTATAATAGACTTGTGTACAAACATAAAAACATACCATAATCCTTGTATCTGTTATAACAGACTTGTGTACAAACATAAAAACATACCATAATCCTTGTAGCTGTTATAATAGACTTGTGTACAAACATAAAAACATACCATAATCCTTGTAGCTGTTATAATAGACTCATGTACAAACATAAAAACATACCATAATCCTTGTATCTGTTATAACAGACTTATGTACAAACATAAAAACATACCATAATCCTTGTATCTGTTATAATAGACTTGTGTGCAAACATAAAAACATACCATAATCCTTGTAGCTGTTATAACAGACTTGTGTACAAACATAAAAACATACCATAATCCTTGATGCTGTTATAACAGACTTGTGTACAAACATAAAAACATACCATAATCCTTGATGCTGTTATAACAGACTTGTGTACAAACATAAAAACATACCATAATCCTTGTAGCTGTTATAACAGACTTGTGTACAAACATAAAAACATACCATAATCCTTCTAGCTGTTATAATAGACTCATGTACAAACATAAAAACATACCATAATCCTTGTATCTGTTATTACATACTTGTGTACAAACATAAAAACATACCATAATCCTTGTAGCTGTTATAACAGACTCGTGTACAAACATAAAAACATACCGTAATCCTTGTAGCTGTTATAATAGACTTGTGTACAAACATAAAAACATACCATAATCCTTGTAGCTGTTATAATAGACTTGTGTACAAACATAAAAACATACCATAATCCTTCTAGCTGTTATAATAGACTTGTGTACAAACATAAAAACATACCATAATCCTTGTAGCTGTTATAATAGACTCATGTACAAACATAAAAACATACCATAATCCTTGTAGATGTAATAATAGACTCGTGTACAAACATAAAAACATACCATAATCCTTGTATCTGTTATAACAGACTTATGTACAAACATAAAAACATACCATAATCCTTGTATCTGTTATAATAGACTCGTGTACAAACATAAAAACATACCATAATCCTTCTAGCTGTTATAATAGACTTGTGTACAAACATAAAAACATACCATAATCCTTGTAGCTGTTATAACAGACTCGTGTACAAACATAAAAACATACCATAATCCTTGTAGCTGTTATAATAGACTTGTGTACAAACATAAAAACATACCATAATCCTTGTAGCTGTTATAATAGACTCATGTACAAACATAAAAACATACCATAATCCTTGTAGATGTTATAATAGACTCGTGTACAAACATAAAAACATACCATAATCCTTGTATCTGTTATAACAGACTTATGTACAAACATAAAAACATACCATAATCCTTGTATCTGTTATAACAGACTCATGTAGAAACATAAAAACATACCATAATCCTTGTAGTTGTTATAATAGACTTGTGTACAAACATAAAAACATACCATAATCCTTCTAGCTGTTATAACAGACTTATGTACAAACATAAAAACATACCATAATCCTTGTAGCTGTTATAACAGACTTGTGTACAAACATAAAAACATACCATAATCCTTGTAGCTGTTATAACAGACTTGTGTACAAACATAAAAACATACCATAATCCTTGTAGCTGTTATAATAGACTCATGTACAAACATAAAAACATACCATAATCCTTCTAGCTGTTATAACAGACTTATGTACAAACATAAAAACATACCATAATCCTTGTAGCTGTTATAACAGACTTGTGTACAAACATAAAAACATACCATAATCCGTGTAGCTGTTATAATAGACTCGTGTACAAACATAAAAACATACCATAATCCTTGTAGCTGTTATAACAGACTTGTGTACAAACATAAAAACATACCATAATCCTTGTAGCTGTTATAACAGATTTATGTACAAACATAAAAACATACCATAATCCTTGTAGCTGTTATAATAGACTCATGTACAAACATAAAAACATACCATAATCCTTGTAGATGTTATAATAGACTTGTGTACAAACATAAAAACATACCATAATCCTTGTATCTGTTATAACAGACTTGTGTGCAAACATAAAAACATACCATAATCCTTGTAGCTGTTATAATAGACTCGTGTACAAACATAAAAACATACCATAATCCTTGTATCTGTTATAACAGACTCGTGTACAAACATAAAAACATACCATAATCCTTGTAGCTGTTATAATAGACTTGTGTACAAACATAAAAACATACCATAATCCTTCTAGCTGTTATAATAGACTTATGTACAAACATAAAAACATACCATAATCCTTCTAGCTGTTATAACAGACTTATGTACAAACATAAAAACATACCATAATCCTTGTAGCTGTTATAATAGACTCATGTACAAACATAAAAACATACCATAATCCTTGTAGCTGTTATAATAGACTTGTGTACAAACATAAAAACATACCATAATCCTTCTAGCTGTTATAATAGACTCATGTACAAACATAAAAACATACCATAATCCTTCTAGCTGTTATAATAGACTTGTGTACAAACATAAAAACATACCATAATCCTTCTAGCTGTTATAACAGACTTATGTACAAACATAAAAACATACCATAATCCTTGTAGCTGTTATAATAGACTCATGTACAAACATAAAAACATACCATAATCCTTGTAGATGTTATAATAGACTTGTGTGCAAACATAAAAACATACCATAATCCTTGTAGCTGTTATAACAGACTTGTGTACAAACATAAAAACATACCATAATCCTTGTAGCTGTTATAACAGACTTGTGTACAAACATAAAAACATACCATAATCCTTGATGCTGTTATAATAGACTCGTGTACAAACATAAAAACATACCATAATCCTTGTAGCTGTTATAATAGACTCATGTACAAACATAAAAACATACCATAATCCTTGTAGCTGTTATAATAGACTTGTGTACAAACATAAAAACATACCATAATCCTTGTATCTGTTATAATAGACTTGTGTACAAACATAAAAACATACCATAATCCTTGTAGCTGTTATAATAGATTCGTGTACAAACATAAAAACATACCATCATCCTTGTAGCTGTTATAATAGACTTGTGTACAAACATAAAAACATACCATAATCCTTGTATCTGTTATAATAGACTCATGTACAAACATAAAAACATACCATAATCCTTGTATCTGTTATAACAGACTTGTGTACAAACATAAAAACATACCATAATCCTTGTAGCTGTTATAACAGACTTGTGTACAAACATAAAAACATACCATAATCCTTCTAGCTGTTATAATAGACTTGTGTACAAACATAAAAACATACCATAATCCTTGTAGCTGTTATAATAGACTTGTGTACAAACATAAAAACATACCATAATCCTTGTATCTGTTATAACAGATTCGTGTACACACATAAAAACATACCATAATCCTTGTATCTGTTATAACAGTCTTGTGTACAAACATAAAAACATACCATAATCCTTGTATCTGTTATAACAGATTCGTGTACACACATAAAAACATACCATAATCCTTGTAGCTGTTATAACAGACTCGTGTACAAACATAAAAACATACCATAATCCTTGTAGCTGTTATAACAGACTCATGTACAAACATAAAAACATACCATAATCCTTGTATCTGTTATAACAGACTTGTGTACAAACATAAAAACATACCATAATCCTTGTAGCTGTTATAACAGTCTTGTGTACAAACATAAAAACATACCATAATCCTTGTAGCTGTTATTACATACTTGTGTACAAACATAAAAACATACCATAATCCTTGTAGATGTTATAACAGACTCGTGTACAAACATAAAAACATACCATAATCCTTGTAGCTGTTATAATAGACTTGTGTACAAACATAAAAACATACCATAATCCTTGTATCTGTTATAACAGACTTGTGTACAAACATAAAAACATACCATAATCCTTGTAGCTGTTATAACAGACTCGTGTACAAACATAAAAACATACCATAATCCTTGTAGCTGTTATAATAGACTTGTGTACAAACATAAAAACATACCATAAGCCTTGTAGCTGTTATAACAGACTTGTGTACACACATAAAAACATACCATAATCCTTGTATCTGTTATAACAGACTCATGTACAAACATAAAAACATACCATAATCCTTGTATCTGTTATAACAGACTTGTGTACAAACATAAAAACATACCATAATCCTTGTAGCTGTTATAATAGACTTGTGTACAAACATAAAAACATACCATAATCCTTGTAGCTGTTATAACAGACTCGTGTACAAACATAAAAACATACCATAATCCTTGTAGCTGTTATAACAGACTTGTGTACAAACATAAAACATACCATAATCCTTGTATCTGTTATAACAGACTCGTGTACAAACATAAAAACATACCATAATCCTTGTAGCTGTTATAATAGACTCGTGTACAAACATAAAAACATACCATAATCCTTGTAGCTGTTATAACAGACTCGTGTACAAACATAAAAGCATACCATAATCCTTGTAGCTGTTATAACAGACTTGTGTACAAACATAAAAACATACCATAATCCTTGTATCTTTTAAAACAGACTCATGTACAAACATAAAAACATACCATAATCCGTGGAGCTGTTATAACAGACTTGTGTACAAACATAAAAACATACCATAATCCTTGTATCTGTTATAAAAGACTCATGTACAAATATAAAAACATACATAATCCTTGTAGCTGTTATAACAGACTTGTGTACAAACATAAAAACATACCATAATCCTTGTAGCTGTTATAACAGACTTGTGTACAAACATAAAAACAGACCATAATCCTTGTAGCTGTTATAACAGACTTGTGTACAAACATAAAAACATACCATAATCCTTGTAGCTGTTATAACAGACTCATGTACAAACATAAAAACAGACCATAATCCTTGTAGCTGTTATAACAGTCTTGTGTACAAACATAAAAACATACCATAATCCTTGTATCTGTTATAACAGACTTGTGTACAAATATAAAAACATACCATAATCCTTGTAGCTGTTATAACAGACTCATGTACGAACATAAAAACATACCATAATCCTTGTATCTGTTATAACAGTCTTGTGTACAAACATAAAAACATACCATAATCCTTGTAGCTGTTATAACAGACTTGTGTACAAACATAAAAACATACCATAATCCTTGTAGCTGTTATAACAGATTCATGTACAAACATAAAAACATACCATAATCCTTGTATCTTTTATAACAGACTTGTGTACAAATATAAAAACATACCATAATCCTTGTAGCTGTTATAACAGACTCATGTACGAACATAAAAACATACCATAATCCTTGTATCTGTTATAACAGTCTTGTGTACAAACATAAAAACATACCATAATCCTTGTAGCTGTTATAAGAGACTTGTGTACAAACATAAAAACATACCATAATCCTTGTAGCTGTTATAATAGACTCATGTACAAACATAAAAACATACCATAATCCTTGTAGCTGTAACAACAGTCTTGTGTACAAACATAAAAACATACCATAATCCTTGTAGCTGTTATAACAGACTTGTGCACAAACATAAAAACATACCATAATCCTTGTAGCTGTTATAACAGACTCATGTACAAACATAAAAACATACCATAATCCTTGTAGCTGTTATAAGAGACTTGTGTACAAACATAAAAACATACCATAATCCTTGTAGCTGTTATAACAGACTTGTGTACAAACATAAAAACATACCATAATCCTTGTAGCTGTTATAACAGACTTGTGTACAAACATAAAAACATACCATAATCCTTGTAGCTGTTATAACAGACTTGTGTACAAACATAAAAACATACCATAATCCTTGTAGCTGTTATAACAGACTTGTGTACAAACATAAAAACATACCATAATCCTTGTAGCTGTTATAACAGACTTGTGTGCAAACATAAAAACATACCATAATCCTTGTAGCTGTTATAACAGACTTGTGTACAAACATAAAAACATACCATAATCCTTGTAGCTGTTATAACAGACTTGTGTACAAACATAAAAACATACCATAATCCTTGTAGCTGTTATAACAGACTTGTGTGCAAACATAAAAACATACCATAATCCTTGTATCTGTTATAATAGACTTGTGTACAAACATAAAAACATACCATAATCCTTGTAGCTGTTATAACAGACTTGTGTGCAAACATAAAAACATACCATAATCCTTGTATCTGTTATAATAGACTTGTGTACAAACATAAAAACATACCATAATCCTTGTAGCTGTTATAACAGACTTGTGTACAAACATAAAAACATACCATAATCCTTGTAGCTGTTATAACAGACTTGTGTACAAACATAAAAACATACCATAATCCTTGTAGCTGTTATAATAGACTTGTGTACAAACATAAAAACATACCATAATCCTTGTAGCTGTTATAACAGACTTGTGTGCAAACATAAAAACATACCATAATCCTTGTATCTGTTATAATAGACTTGTGTACAAACATAAAAACATACCATAATCCTTGTAGCTGTTATAACAGACTTGTGTACAAACATAAAAACATACCATAATCCTTGTAGCTGTTATAACAGACTTGTGTACAAACATAAAAACATACCATAATCCTTGTAGCTGTTATAACAGACTTGTGTGCAAACATAAAAACATACCATAATCCTTGTAGCTGTTATAAGAGACTTGTGTACAAACATAAAAACATACCATAATCCTTGTAGCTGTTATAATAGACTTGTGTACAAACATAAAAACATACCATAATCCTTGTAGCTGTTATAATAGACTTGTGTACAAACATAAAAACATACCATAATTCTTGTAGCTGTTATAACATACTTGTGTACAAACATAAAAACATACCATAATCCTTGTGTCTGTTATAACAGATTCATGTACAAACATAAAAACATACCATAATCCTTGTAGCTGTTATAACAGACTTGTGTACAAACATGAAAACATACCATAATCCTTGTAGCTGTTATAATAGACTCGTGTACAAACATAAAAACATACCATAATCCTTGTAGCTGTTATAATAGACTTGTGTACAAACATAAAAACATACCATAATCCTTGTAGCTGTTATAACATACTTGTGTACAAACATAAAAACATACCATAATCCTTGTAGATGTTATAAGAGACTCATGTACAAACATAAAAACATACCATAATCCTTGTAGCTGTTATAACAGACTCGTGTACAAACATAAAAACATACCATAATCCTTGTAGCTGTTATAACAGACTTGTGTACAAACATAAAAACATACCATAATCCTTGTATCTGTTATAACAGACTCATGTACAAACATAAAAACATACCATAATCCTTGTAGCTGTTATAACAGACTCATGTACAAACATAAAAACATACCATAATCCTTTTATCTGTTATAACAGACTTGTGTACAAACATAAAAACATACCATAATCCTTCTAGCTGTTATAACAGACTTGTGTACAAACATAAAAACATACCATAATCCTTGTATCTGTTATAACATACTTGTGTACAAACATAAAAACAGACCATAATCCTTGTATCTGTTATAATAGACTTGTGTACAAACATAAAAACATACCATAATCCTTGTATCTGTTATAACAGACTTGTGTACAAACATAAAAACATACCATAATCCTTGTATCTGTTATAACATACTTGTGTGCAAACATAAAAACATACCATAATCCTTGTAGCTGTTATAACAGACTCGTGTACAAACATAAAAACATACCATAATCCTTGTAGCTGTTATAACAGACTTGTGTACAAACATAAAAACATACCATAATCCTTGTATCTGTTATAATAGACTTGTGTGCAAACATAAAAACATACCATAATCCTTGTAGCTGTTATAATAGACTAATGTACAAACATAAAAACATACCATAATCCTTGTAGCTGTTATAATAGACTAATGTACAAACATAAAAACATACCATAATCCTTGTAGATGTTATAATAGACTCATGTACAAACATAAAAACATACCATAATCCTTGTAGATGTTATAACAGACTTGTGTACAAACATAAAAACAGACCATAATCCTTGTAGCTGTTATAACAGACTTGTGTACAAACATAAAAACATACCATAATCCTTGTATATGTTATAACAGACTCATGTACAAACATAAAAACATACCATAATCCTTGTAGCTGTTATTACATACTTGTGTACAAACATAAAAACATACAATAATCCTTGTAGCTGTTATAACAGACTTGTGTACAAACATAAAAACATACCATAATCCTTGTATCTGTTATAACAGACTCATGTACAAACATAAAAACATACCATAATCCTTGTAGCTGTTATTACATACTTGTGTACAAACATAAAAACATACCATAATCCTTGTAGCTGTTATAACAGACTTGTGTACAAACATAAAAACATACCATAATCCTTGTAGCTGTTATAATAGACTTGTGTACAAACATAAAAACATACCATAATCCTTGTAGCTGTTATTACATACTTGTGTACAAACATAAAAACATACCATAATCCTTGTAGCTGTTATAACAGACTTGTGTACAAACATAAAAACATACCATAATCCTTGTAGATGTTATAATAGACTTGTGTACAAACATAAAAACATACCATAATCCTTGTATCTGTTATTACATACTTGTGTACAAACATAAAAACATACCATAATCCTTGTAGATGTTATAACAGACTCGTGTACAAACATAAAAACATACCATAATCCTTGTAGCTGTTATAATAGACTCGTGTACAAACATAAAAACATACCATAATCCTTGTAGCTGTTATAACAGACTCATGTACAAACATAAAAACATACCATAATCCTTGTAGCTGTTATAACAGACTTGTGTACAAACATAAAAACATACCATAATCCTTGTATCTGTTATAATAGACTTGTGTACAAACATAAAAACATACCATAATCCTTATCACAGACTTGTGTACAAACATAAAAACATACCATAATCCTTGTATCTGTTATAATAGACTTGTGTACAAACATAAAAACATACCATAATCCTTGTATCTGTTATAACAGATTTATGTACAAACATAAAAACATACCATAATCCTTGTAGCTGTTATAACAGACTTGTGTACAAACATAAAAACATACCATAATCCTTGTATCTGTTATAATAGACTTGTGTACAAACATAAAAACATACCATAATCCTTATCACAGACTTGTGTACAAACATAAAAACATACCATAATCCTTGTATCTGTTATAATAGACTTGTGTACAAACATAAAAACATACCATAATCCTTGTATCTGTTATAACAGATTTATGTACAAACATCAAAACATACCATAATCCTTGTAGCTGTTATAACAGACTTGTGTACAAACATAAAAACATACCATAATCCTTGTATCTGTTATAACAGACTCATGTACAAACATAAAAACATACCATAATCCTTGTAGCTGTTATTACATACTTGTGTACAAACATAAAAACATACCATAATCCTTGTAGCTGTTATAACAGACTTGTGTACAAACATAAAAACATACCATAATCCTTGTAGCTGTTATAACAGACTTGTGTACAAACATAAAAACATACCATAATCCTTGTAGCTGTTATAACAGACTCGTGTACAAACATAAAAACATACCATAATCCTTGTAGCTGTTATAACAGACTTGTGTACAAACATAAAAACATACCATAATCCTTGTAGCTGTTATAATAGACTCATGTACAAACATAAAAACATACGATAATCCTTGTATCTGTTATAATAGACTTGTGTACAAACATAAAAACATACCATAATCCTTGTAGCTGTTATAATAGACTCATGTACAAACATAAAAACATACGATAATCCTTGTATCTGTTATAATAGACTTGTGTACAAACATAAAAACATACCATAATCCTTGTATCTGTTATAATAGACTTGTGTACAAACATAAAAACATACCATAATCCTTGATGCTGTTATAACAGACTTGTGTGCAAACATAAAAACATACCATAATCCTTGTAGCTGTTATAATAGACTCATGTACAAACATAAAAACATACCATAATCCTTGTAGCTGTTATAACAGACTTGTGTACAAACATAAAAACATACCATAATCCTTGTAGCTGTTATAACAGACTTGTGTACAAACATAAAAACATACCATAATCCTTGTAGCTGTTATAACAGACTCGTGTACAAACATAAAAACATACCATAATCCTTGTAGCTGTTATAACAGACTTGTGTACAAACATAAAAACATACCATAATCCTTGTAGCTGTTATAACAGACTCGTGTACAAACATACAAACATACCATAATCCTTGTAGCTGTTATAAGAGACTTGTGTACAAACATAAAAACATACCATAATCCTTGTAGCTGTTATAATAGACTTGTGTACAAACATAAAAACATACCATAATCCTTGATGCTGTTATAACAGACTTGTGTACAAACATAAAAACATACCATAATCCTTGTAGCTGTTATAATAGACTCATGTACAAACATAAAAACATACCATAATCCTTGTATCTGTTATAATAGACTTGTGTACAAACATAAAAACATACCATAATCCTTATCACAGACTTGTGTACAAACATAAAAACATACCATAATCCTTGTATCTGTTATAATAGACTTGTGTACAAACATAAAAACATACCATAATCCTTGTATCTGTTATAACAGATTTATGTACAAACATAAAAACATACCATAATCCTTGTAGCTGTTATAACAGACTTGTGTACAAACATAAAAACATACCATAATCCTTGTATCTGTTATAATAGACTTGTGTACAAACATAAAAACATACCATAATCCTTATCACAGACTTGTGTACAAACATAAAAACATACCATAATCCTTGTATCTGTTATAATAGACTTGTGTACAAACATAAAAACATACCATAATCCTTGTATCTGTTATAACAGATTTATGTACAAACATCAAAACATACCATAATCCTTGTAGCTGTTATAACAGACTTGTGTACAAACATAAAAACATACCATAATCCTTGTATCTGTTATAACAGACTCATGTACAAACATAAAAACATACCATAATCCTTGTAGCTGTTATTACATACTTGTGTACAAACATAAAAACATACCATAATCCTTGTAGCTGTTATAACAGACTTGTGTACAAACATAAAAACATACCATAATCCTTGTAGCTGTTATAACAGACTTGTGTACAAACATAAAAACATACCATAATCCTTGTAGCTGTTATAACAGACTCGTGTACAAACATAAAAACATACCATAATCCTTGTAGCTGTTATAACAGACTTGTGTACAAACATAAAAACATACCATAATCCTTGTAGCTGTTATAATAGACTCATGTACAAACATAAAAACATACGATAATCCTTGTATCTGTTATAATAGACTTGTGTACAAACATAAAAACATACCATAATCCTTGTAGCTGTTATAATAGACTCATGTACAAACATAAAAACATACGATAATCCTTGTATCTGTTATAATAGACTTGTGTACAAACATAAAAACATACCATAATCCTTGTATCTGTTATAATAGACTTGTGTACAAACATAAAAACATACCATAATCCTTGATGCTGTTATAACAGACTTGTGTGCAAACATAAAAACATACCATAATCCTTGTAGCTGTTATAATAGACTCATGTACAAACATAAAAACATACCATAATCCTTGTAGCTGTTATAACAGACTTGTGTACAAACATAAAAACATACCATAATCCTTGTAGCTGTTATAACAGACTTGTGTACAAACATAAAAACATACCATAATCCTTGTAGCTGTTATAACAGACTCGTGTACAAACATAAAAACATACCATAATCCTTGTAGCTGTTATAACAGACTTGTGTACAAACATAAAAACATACCATAATCCTTGTAGCTGTTATAACAGACTCGTGTACAAACATACAAACATACCATAATCCTTGTAGCTGTTATAAGAGACTTGTGTACAAACATAAAAACATACCATAATCCTTGTAGCTGTTATAATAGACTTGTGTACAAACATAAAAACATACCATAATCCTTGATGCTGTTATAACAGACTTGTGTACAAACATAAAAACATACCATAATCCTTGTAGCTGTTATAATAGACTCATGTACAAACATAAAAACATACCATAATCCTTGTATCTGTTATAATAGACTTGTGTACAAACATAAAAACATACCATAATCCTTGATGCTGTTATAACAGACTTGTGTACAAACATAAAAACATACCATAATCCTTGTATCTGTTATAATAGACTCATGTACAAACATAAAAACATACCATAATCCTTGATGCTGTTATAACAGACTTGTGTACAAACATAAAAACATACCATAATCCTTGTAGCTGTTATAATAGACTTGTGTGCAAACATAAAAACATACCATAATCCTTGTAGCTGTTATAATAGACTCATGTACAAACATAAAAACATACCATAATCCTTGATGCTGTTATAACAGACTTGTGTACAAACATAAAAACATACCATAATCCTTGATGCTGTTATAACAGACTTGTGTACAAACATAAAAACATACCATAATCCTTCTAGCTGTTATAATAGACTTGTGTACAAACATAAAAACATACCATAATCCTTGTAGCTGTTATAATAGACTTGTATACAAACATAAAAACATACGATAATCCTTGTAGCTGTTATAACAGACTTGTGTACAAACATAAAAACATACCATAATCCTTGTAGCTGTTATAACAGACTTGTGTACAAACATAAAAACATACCATAATCCTTGTAGCTGTTATAACAGACTTGTGTGCAAACATAAAAACATACCATAATCCTTGTAGCTGTTATAACAGACTTGTGTGCAAACATAAAAACATACCATAATCCTTGTAGCTGTTATAATAGACTCGTGTACAAACATAAAAACATACCATAATCCTTGTAGCTGTTATAACAGACTCGTGTACAAACATAAAAACACACCATAATCCTTGTAGCTGTTATAACAGACTTGTGTACACACATAAAAACATACCATAATCCTTGTAGCTGTTATAACAGACTTGTGTGCAAACATAAAAACATACCATAATCCTTGTAGCTGTTATAACAGACTTGTGTACAAACATAAAAACATACCATAATCCTTGTAGCTGTTATAATAGACTTGTGTACAAACATAAAAACATACCATAATCCTTGTAGCTGTTATAACAGACTTGTGTACAAACATAAAAACATACCATAATCCTTGTAGCTGTTATAATAGACTCGTGTACAAACATAAAAACATACCATAATCCTTGTAGCTGTTATAACAGACTTGTGTACAAACATAAAAACATACCATAATCCTTGTAGCTGTTATAACAGACTTGTGTACACACATAAAAACATACCATAATCCTTGTAGCTGTTATAATAGACTCGTGTACATCTGAATGTGATGGTAGATGTGAACTGGCAACCAGGTCAGGTCCTGCTCCAACCAAACTTCTCTCTGTTCCAACTTTTTTAATCAGGTTCTGGAAATCTGTGAGTATATCTGGTGCCACATTCAACTTAGTGACATCAATTTTAAATGTTAAACTGAAATAAATATATCTTTATTATAATATTTCAAAAGTATGCCTTAAATTTCTATTTGTTTTGCTGGTACATGTGATGTAAGTCACTTCAGGTGTGATTTAGAGGTCACATGCACTTTCTAATGTCATTTTTGTGAGTTTGTGTGATGTCAAGCACATTATGATGTAAAACTAAACACAAGCTCTGCTATGGTTACCTGAGGGAGATCTAGAAAATACAGTAAAACCTGTCTAAAACTATACACAAGCTCTGCAATGGTTACCTGAGGGAGATCTAGAAAATACAGTAAAACCTGTCTAAAACTAAACACAAGCTCTGCTATGGTTACCTGACGGAGATCTAGAAAATACAGTAAAACCTGTCTAAAACTAAACACAAGCTCTCCTATGGTTACATGAGGGAGATCTAGAAAAATACAGTAAAACCTGTCTAAACTAAACACAAGCTCTGCTATGGTTACCTGAAGGAGATCTAGAAAATACAGTAAAACCTGTCTAAAACTAAACACAAGCTCTCCTATGGTTACATGAGGGAGATCTAGAAAAATACAGTAAAACCTGTCTAAACTAAACACAGGCTCTGCTATGGTTACCTGAAGGAGATCTAGAAAATACAGTAAAACCTGTCTAAAACTAAACACAAGCTCTCCTATGGTTACATGAGGGAGATCTAGAAAAATACAGTAAAACCTGTCTAAACTAAACACAAGCTCTGCTATGATTACCTGAGGGAGATCTACAAAATACAGTAAAACCTGTCTAAAACTAAACACAAGCTCTGCTATGGTTACCTGAGGGAGATCTAAAAAATACAGTAAACCTGTCTAAAACTAAACACAAGCTCTGCTATGGTTACCTGAGGGAGATCTAAAAAATACAGTAAACCTGTCTAAAACTAAACACAAGCTCTGCTATGGTTACCTGAGGGAGATCTAGAAAATACAGTAAAACTTGTCAAAACTAAACACAAGCTCTGCTATGGTTACCTGAGGGAGATCTAGAAAATACAGTAAAACCTGTCTAAAACTAAACACAAGCTCTGCTATGGTTACCTGAGGGAGATCTAGAAAATACAGTAAAACCAGTCTAAACTAAGCACATGCTCTGCTTACCTGAGGGAGATCTAGAAAATATAGTAAAACCTGTTTAAAACTAAACACAAGCTCTGCTATGATTACCTGAGGGAGACCTAGAAAATACTGTAAAACCTGTCAAAAGTAAACACAAGCTCTCCTATTGTTACCTGTTGGATATCTAGAAAATACAGTAAAACCTGTCTAAAACTAAACACAAGCTCTGCTATGGTTACCTGAGGGAGATCTAAAAAATACAGTAAACCTGTCTAAAACTAAACACAAGCTCTGCTATGGTTACCTGAGGGAGATCTAAAAAATACAGTAAACCTGTCTAAAACTAAACACAAGCTCTGCTATGGTTACCTGAGGGAGATCTAGAAAATACAGTAAAACTTGTCAAAACTAAACACAAGCTCTGCTATGGTTACCTGAGGGAGATCTAGAAAATACAGTAAAACCTGTCTAAAACTAAACACAAGCTCTGCTATGGTTACCTGAGGGAGATCTAGAAAATACAGTAAAACCAGTCTAAACTAAGCACATGCTCTGCTTACCTGAGGGAGATCTAGAAAATATAGTAAAACCTGTTTAAAACTAAACACAAGCTCTGCTATGATTACCTGAGGGAGACCTAGAAAATACTGTAAAACTTGTCAAAACTAAACACAAGCTCTGCTATGGTTACCTGAGGGAGATCTAGAAAATACAGTAAAACCTGTCTAAAACTAAACACAAGCTCTGCTATGGTTACCTGAGGGAGATCTAGAAAATACAGTAAAACCAGTCTAAACTAAGCACATGCTCTGCTTACCTGAGGGAGATCTAGAAAATATAGTAAAACCTGTTTAAAACTAAACACAAGCTCTGCTATGATTACCTGAGGGAGACCTAGAAAATACTGTAAAACCTATCTAAAACTAAAGACAAGCTCTGCTATGGTTACCTGAGGGAGATCTAGAAAATACAGTAAAACCTGTCTAAACTAAACACAAGCTCTGCTATGGTTACCTGAGGGAGATCTAAAAAATACAGTAAAACCTATGTAAACTAAACACAAGCTCTGCTATGGTTACCTGAAGGAGATCTAGAAAATACATGAAAACCTGTCTAAAACTAAACACAAGCTCTGCTATGATTACCTGAGGGAGATCTAGAAAATACAGTAAAACCTGTCAAAACTAAACACAAGCTCTGCTATGGTTACCTGAGGGAGATCTAGAAAATACAGTAAAACCTGTGTAAACTAAACACAAGCTCTCCTATGGTTACCTGGGGGAGATCTAGAAAATACAGTAAAACCTGTGTAAACTAAACACAAGCTCTCCTATGGTTACCTGGGGGAGATCTAGAAAATACAGTAAAACCTGTGTAAACTAAACACAAGCTCTCCTATGGTTACCTGGGGGAGATCTAGAAAATACAGTAAAACCTGTCTAAACTAAACACAAGCTCTGCTATGGTTACCTGAGGGAGATCTAGAAAATACAGTAAAACCTGTCTAAACTAAACACAAGCTCTGCTATGGTTACCTGAGGGAGATCTAGAAAATACTGTAAAACCAGTCTAAAACTAAACACAAGCTCTGCTATGATTACCTGAGGGAGATCTAGAAAATACAGTAAAACCTGTCTAAAACTAAACACAAGCTCTGCTATGATTACCTGAGGGAGATCTAGAAAATACAGTAAAACCTGTCTAAAACTAAACACAAGCTCTGCTATGATTACCTGAGGGAGATCTAGAAAATACAGTAAAACCTGTCTAAACCAAACACAAGCTCTGCTATGGTTATCTGAGGGAGATCTAGAAAATACAGTAAAACCTGTCGAAAACTAAGCACAAGCTCTGCTATGGTTACCTGAGGGAGATCTAGAAAATACAGTAAAACCTATGTAAACTAAACACAAGCTCTCCTATGGTTACCTGGGGGAGATCTAGAAAATACAGTAAAACCTGTCTAAACTAAACGCAAGCTCTGCTATGGTTACCTGAGGG
This sequence comes from Bathymodiolus septemdierum, assembly GCA_963383655.1. Taxonomy (NCBI): domain Eukaryota; kingdom Metazoa; phylum Mollusca; class Bivalvia; order Mytilida; family Modiolidae; genus Bathymodiolus; species Bathymodiolus septemdierum. Next base: position 61,044 of record OY726524.1, read on the forward strand.
AGATCTAGAAAATACAGTAAAACCTGTGTAAACTAAACACAAGCTGTGCTATGATAACCTGAGGGAGATCTAGAAAATACAGTAAAACCTGTTTAAAAGAAAACACAAGCTCTGCTATGATAACCTGAGGGAGACCTAGAAAATACTGTAAAACCTATCTAAAACTAAACACAAGCTCTGCTATGGTTACCTGAGGGAGATCTAGAAAATACAGTAAAACCTGTCTAAACCAAACACAAGCTCTGCTATGGTTACCTGAGGGAGATCTAGAAAATACAGTAAAACCTGTCTAAACTAAACACAAGCTCTGCTATGATTACCTGAGGGAGATCTAGAAAATACAGTAAAACCTGTCTAAACTAAACACAAGCTCTGCTATGGTTACCTGAGGGAGATCTAGAAAATACAGTAAAACCTGTCTAAAACTAAACACAAGCTCTGCTATGGTTACATGAGGGAGATCTAGAAAATACAGTAAAACCTGTGTAAACTAAACACAAGCTGTGCTATGGTTACCTGAGGGAGATCTAGAAAATACAGTAAAACCTGTCTAAAACTAAACACAAGCTCTGCTATGGTTACCTGAGGGAGATCTAGAAAATACACTGTAGTTGGGTTGATAAAGGATTCTGTTTTATTCAGGATTCAGTTTAGACAGGTTTGACTGTAGTTGGGTTTATAAAGGATTTTGTTTTATTCAGGATTCAGCTTAGAGATGTTTCACTGTAGTTGGGTTTATAAAGGATTCTGTTTTATTCAGGGTTCAGCTTAGACAGGTTTCACTGTAGTTGGGTTTATATAGGATTCTGTTTTATTCAGGGTTCAGTCTAGACAGGTTTCACTGTACTTGGGTTTATAAAGGATTTTGTGTTATTCAGGGTTCAGTTTCGACAGGTTTCACTGTAGTTGGGTTTATAAAGGATTCTGTTTTATTCAGGGTTCAGTTTAGACAGGTTTCAATGTAGTTGGGTTTATAAAGGATTCGCTTTTATTCAGAGTTCAGCTTAGACAGGTTTCACTGTAGTTGGGTTTATAAAGGATTCTGTTTTATTCTGGGTTCAGCTTAAACAGGTTTCACTGTAGTTGGGTTTATAAAGTATTCTGTATTATTCAGGGTTCACTTTAGACAGGTTTCACTGTAGTTGGGTTTATAAAGGATTCTGTTTTATTCATAGTTCAGTTTAGACAGGTTTCACTGTAGTTGAGTTGATAAACGATTATGTTCTATTCAGGGTTCAGTTTAGACAGGTTTCAATGTAGTTGGGTTTATAAAGGATTCTGTTTTATTCAGGGTTCAGCTTAGAGAGGTTTCACTGTAGTTGGGTTTATAAAGGATTCTGTTTTATTCAGGGTTCAGCTTAGAGAGGTTTCACTGTAGTTGGGTTTATAAAGGATTCTGTTTTATTCAGGGTTCAGCTTAGAGAGGTTTCACTGTAGTTGGGTTTATAAAGGATTCTGTATTATTCAGGGTTCACTTTAGACAGGTTTCACTGTAGTTGGGTTTATAAAGGATTCTGTTTTATTCAGGGTTCAGCTTAGACAGGTTTCACTGTAGTTGGGTTAATAAAGGATTCTGTTTTATTCAGAGTTCAGTTTATACAAGTTTCACTGTAGTTGGGTTTATAAAGGATTCTGTGTTATTCAGGGTTCAGTTTAGACAGGTTTCAATGTAGTTGGGTTTATAAAGGATTCTGTGTTAATCAGGGTTCAGTTTAGACAGGTTTCAATGTAGTTGGGTTTATAAAGGATTCTGTGTTATTCAAGGTTCAGTTTAGACAGGTTTAAATGTAGTTGGGTTTATAAAGGATTCTGTTTTATTTAGGGTTCAGTTTAGACAGGTTTCAATGTAGTTGGGTTTATAAAGGATTCTGTTTTATTTAGGGTTCAGCTTAGACAGGTTTCACTGTAGTTGGGTTTATAAAGGATTCTGTTTTATTCAGGGTTCAGTTTATACAGGTTTCAATGTAGTTGGGTTTATAAAGGATTCTGTGTTATTCAGGGTTCAGTTTAGACAGGTTTCAATGTAGTTGGGTTTATAAAGGATTCGGTTTTATTTAGGGTTCAGTTTAGACAGGTTTCACTGTAGGTGGGTTTATAAAGGATTCTGTTTTATTTAGGGTTCAGTTTAGACAGGTTTCACTGTAGTTGGGTTTATAAAGGATTCTGTTTTATTTAGGGTTGTATTAGAGCATAAAAAGTTGGTCAGGTTTTCTTTTGACTCTTTCGTTCATTGATAGGTTATATACTTTTTCAAGGCTGTATCTTTTCTCAGTTTGAAAGAAGGATTTATATTGCATTTCAATGTAAAATATATTTGAACATGGTCAGAGAGATATGACAGATCTAAAGTGCAGAAATATTTAACTGAGGACAGAAGGCACTTACTTACAATACCATAATCAACAGTGCTACAACCATTTGGAGTAAAACATGTATGATATCCTAAAGAGTCGCCTAAATAACGACCATTTAGTATCCGTAGTCCTGAGGATATGCACAAATTGAGTAGAGATTTTCCATGGAAATTCTAAATTTTATCTTGGTTATATCTTTGTATATGGCAATCTTCATCATAATTAGGAGGTAAAATATTTTGAAATAAGTTGGTATCATTTGCTTCATATTTGGCAAAATCAGGGTAATTTCCGATCCTAGAGTTGAAGTCACCAATTAAGGCTATTTCCCCTTTTGTTGAAAATAGTGCTATTTCATTTTCTAAATTTAAGAAGTCTTCATCTGAGTGGACTGAGTTAAAAGGAGGAATATATATTTACAGCACATAAATACAGGTCCTTTTCTATGCCAAAGAATTTTTTTGTCTAATTTAAGCCATATTCTGTTAGGAGACTGGCATTCCTTGGTTAAGTTAGTGATTCCTTTGAAAATATGTCGTTTTATATATATAATAATGCCGCCACTGTGGCATCTTGATTTTTTGTGTGCTTTTTTTCTACTTTTTGACATTGTGACAAAGCCTTCAATGTGGCTGTCAGCAGATAAACATCAATCCTAAATATCGTACCTCCTTTCATCTTTATGACTCAGTACAATGTTCCAAGCTCTTTGTTCTATCTCTATCATCTCATCAGTAATAGGTAAAGTCAGCCTGTGTCTTTGCATTAAAGTCCTGAAAACAATTTTATCAGAATAAATACATAAGATTTAATTAACTGAAAACAATTTTATCAGAATAAATACTTAAGTTTTAATAAACTGAAAACAATTTTATCAGAATAAATACTTAAGTTTTAATTAAATGAAAACAATTTTATCAGAATAAATACTTAAGTTTTAATTAACTGAAAATAATTTTATCAGAATAAATACTTAAGTTTTAATTAAATGAAAACAATTTTATCAGAATAAATACTTAAGATTTAATTAACTGAAAACAATTTTATAAGAATAAATACTTAAGATTGAACAAGATGAACTGTGAGCTAATGCTCACCTATGATACCCCCGCTCTTCGGCAAACAGGAAGTAGGAATCTGACTGGTCCAAAAACACTTCCCACAATATGGGGTACCTATATGAAGCTTGTGACCAAACATCAGATTTCTGCCATCAATAGTTGCTGAGAAAAATGCGACGAAAAATGTGCATATATGTTCAATGTGTATAAAAACCAACTAAGTCGGCAAACAGGAAGTAGGAATCTGACGGGTTCAAAAACGCTACCCACAATATGGTATACCTATATGATGCTTGTGACCAAATATCAGATTTCTGCCATTAACAGTTACTGAGAAATATGTGACGATAAATATCTTGGACGGACGGAAGGACAGACGGACAGAGGTAAAACAGTATACCCCCCTCCCCATTCGGGGAGTGGGGGTATAATTATCTGAAAACAATTTTATAAGAATAAATACTCAAGATTGAATTATCTAAAAACAATTTTATCAGAATAAATACTTAAGTTTTAATTAACTGAAAACAATTTTATCAGAATAAATACTTAAGTTTTAATAAACTGAAAACAATTTTATCAGAATAAATACTTAAGTTTTAATTAACTGAAAACAATTTTATAAGAATAAATACTTAAGATTGAATTATCTGAAAACAATTTTATAAGAATAAACACATAAGTTTTAATAAACTGAAGGACACTTATATTCATGACTTATTACAGGGTTAATAAAAAGAGTAACATGACAGGTGTCACTAGTGGAGCAGGAACTGCTTACGCTTCCAGAGCACCTGAAGTCACCCTGTAGTTTTAGTGAGATTCGTGTTACTCATTCTTTAATTTTCTGTGTTGTCCTTCTTTAATTTACTTCTTCTGATTGTATCTTTGGTATCTTTAAACTTTTCTTGGTAATTGTTATTAAAAGAACTGGAATGATACTGAAATAAAGTAACAATCAACAAAAGCATGACTGCATGCAGTGTTGTGCTTAAAAATAACCTAATTCATTTGTCATCTTAACTTTCAATCTGATTGTCACAAAGTTAAATGATAAAAAGGGGCAGTAACTCCTATAGAATTAATTGATATAATAATTGTGCATGCTCATATCATACCAAACATGAACAAGAGTTCCACGTTAAATCGAGGATGTTAACCACTCTGTCTCCTATACCACTAACCCCTGTAGCTTACCTGGCTAATGAAAAGAGAAATAACACTATAGGATCATATCCTTTTCTGATGGCCATCAAAGCTCCAATGTATGAACATAGACACAGTATCTCATACCTCATTCTGAAAATAATAGATCAGACATACATCATGGTCAACTGTAGAACATAGACACAGTATATCATACCTCATTCTGAAAATAATAGATCAGACATACATCATGGTCAACTGTAAAGGACTTCTTGTAAATCACGAATCACTGGATATTATACCAACAGTTATATATGAAAGATATTTTTAACATCAATTCTTATTCAAACGACATTGCAGGTTAAACACAATATACAGACATGGCTGACAGATTTAACTATTGATACTCTCCATGAAACAAGTGAGAAAAGCTCACCAGAGGTTCATTTCTCTAAACAAGTGAGAAAAGCTCACCAGAGGTTCATTTCTCTAAACAAGTGAGAAAAGCTCACCAGACGTTCATTTCTCTAAACAAGTGAGAAAAGCTCATCAGACGTTCATTTCTCTAAACAAGTGAGAAAAGCTCACCAGAGGTTCATTTCTCTAAACAAGTGAGAAAAGCTCACCAGAGGTTCATTTCTCTAAACAAGTGAGAAAAGCTCACCAGAGGTTCATTTCTCTTAACAAGTGAGAAAAGCTCACCAGACATTCATTTCTCTAAACAAGTGAGAAAAGCTCACCAGAGGTTCATTTCTCTAAACAAGTGAGAAAAGCTCACCAGAGGTTCATTTCTCTAAACAAGTGAGAAAAGCTCATCAGACATTCATTTCTCTAAACAAGTGAGAAAAGCTCACCAGAGGTTCATTTCTCTAAACAAGTGAGAAAAGCTCATCAGACGTTCATTTCTCTAAACAAGTGAGAAAAGCTCACCAGAGGTTCATTTCTCTAAACAAGTGAAAAAAGCTCATCAGAGGTTCATTTCTCTAAATAAGCAAGAAAAGCTCACCATAGGTTCATTTCTCTAAACAAGTGAGAAAAGCTCACCAGAGGTTCATTTCTCTAAACAAGTGAGAAAAGCTCACCAGAGGTTCATTTCTCTAAATAAGCAAGAAAAGCTCACCAGAGGTTCATTTCTCTAAACAAGTGAGAAAAGCTCACCAGAGGTTCATTTCTCTAATCAAGTGAGAAAAGTTCACCAGAGGTTCATTTCTCTAATCAAGCGAGAAAAGCTCACCAGAGGTTCATTTCTCTAAACAAGTGAGAACAAATGCTAAACTACTCCTTGTCATGTAGCTGCAGTTAAAATTTGAGCTCATTTTGACTTATACTAAAGCAGCAATGGACAATTGAAGAAATTTCTATTTTTAGTAACAGTAGCCATCTTGAATGGAGGGTGGGGCTGTCAGACACAATTTTGAAAGGGACCCACCCAGGGACCATCCCTGCCGGGTTTTGTTTAATTTGGTTAAGCGGTTTCAGAGGAGAAGATTTAAATGTGATCTTTTATCAAAATATGCCTAATTTGCATATTTGGTATAAATTGGCTGAAAGAAAAACCCAGAATATATGTTAAACTACTCCTTGCCATGTAGCAGCAGTTAAAATTTTAGCTCATTTTGACTTGTACTAAAGCAGCAATGGACAATTAAAATTTCATCCCCCCTTTTTTCTATTTTTAGCTTGGCGGCCATCTTGGTTGGAAGTCAGGATCACCGGACCCAATTTTGGAAGGGGGCCATCCAAGGACCATTCCATCAAAGTTTGGCTGCAATTGGCCCAGTGGTTTCTGAGGAGAAGATTAAAATGTGAAATGTTGGCGGACGGACGACGGACGAAAAGTGATGACAATAGCTCACATGGCATAAAGGCCAGGTGAGCTAATAAGGAAAACAGTTTGAGCCATCCATAGTGTTTGATAGATGCCAAGATGTTGTGTTCATCAACAGAAGTTATGAGTACCTCTCAGTTGCAGACTGTTTCATGATCATTTTAGGGTATGAGCTATGCACATTATTGAAGAACCTACTGTGACTGTTAAATGAAAAACAGCAACAAAAGCTCTTTTTCTTTGCTTTTAATGTGTGACTTAAGTGTAATGTTGGATAGTTTCTCATGTTTATTTACACCCATATCCTTTCTAACTAAACTTACTCATGTAGTTGTTCAAGCTAAACTCATTCATGTAGCTGTTCAAGCTAAACTTACTCATGTAATTCTACAAGTCAAACTTACTCATGTAATTGTTCAAGCTAAACTTACTCGTATAGTTCAAGCTAAACTTACTCATGTAGTTGTTCAATCTAAACTTACTCATGTAGTTGTTCACGCTGAACTTACTCATGTAGTTGTTCAATCTAAACTTACTCATGTAGTTGTTCATGCTAAATTTATTCATGTAGTTGTTCAAGCTAAACTTACTCATATAGTTGTTCAAGCTAAACTTACTCATATAGTTGTTCAATCTAAACTTACTCATTTAATTGTTCAAGCTAAACTTACTCATGTAGTTGCTTAAGCAAAACTTACTTATGTAGTTGTTCAAGCTGAACTTACTCATGTAGTTGTTCAAGCTAAACTTACTCGTGCAGTTGTTCAAGCTAAACTTACTCATGTAGTTGTTCAAGCTAAACGTACTCATGCAGTTGTTCAAACTAAACTTACTCATGTAGTTGTTCAAGCTAAACTTACTCATGTAATTGTTCAAGCTAAACTTACAGATGTAATTGTTCAAGCTAAACTTACTCATGTAGCTATTTAAACTAAATTTACTCATGTAGTTGTTCAAGCTAAATTTACTCGTGTAATTGTTCAAGCTAAACTTACTCATGTAGTTGTTCAAGCTAAATTTATCATGTAGTTGTTGAAACCAAACTTACTCATGTATTTGTTCAAGCTATTCTTAATCATGTAGTTGTTCAAGCTAACCTTACTCATGCAATTGTTCAAGCTAAACTTACTCATGTAGGTGTTTAAGCTAAATGTACTCATGTAATTGTTCAATCAAAACTTACTCATGTAATGGTTCAAGCTAAACTTACTGGTGTAGTTGTTCAAGTTAAACTTACTCATGTAGCTGTTCAAGCTAAATTAATCATGCAGTTGTTAAAGCCAAACTTAGTCATGTATTTGTTCAAACTATACTTAATCATGTAGTTGTTCAAGCTAAACTTACTCATATAGTTGTTCAAGCTATACTTACTCATGTCATTGTTCAAGCTAAGCTTACTCATGTATTTGTTCAAGCTAAACTTACTCATGTAATTGTTGAAGTTAAACTTACTTATGTAATTGTTCAAGCTAAACTTACTCATGTAGTTGTTCATGTTAAGCTTACTCATGTAGTTGTTCAAGCTAAACTTACTCATGTAATTGTTCAAGCTTAACTTACTCATGTAGTTGTTTAAGCTAAACATACTCATGTAATTGTTCAAGCTAAACTTACTCATGTAGTTGTTCAAGATAAACTTACTAGTGTAGTTTTTCAAGCTAAACTTACTCATGAAGTTTTTCAAGCTAAACTTATGTAATTGTTCAAGCTAAACTTATTCATGTAATTGTTCAAGCTAACCTTACTCATGTAGTTGTTCAAGCTAACCTTACTCATGTAGTTGTTCAAGCTAAATTAATCATGTAGTTGTTGAAGCCAAACTTACTCATGTATTAGTTCAAGCTGTACTTAATCATGTAGTTGTTCAAGCTAAACTTACTCGTATAGTTGTTCAAGCTAAACTTACTCGTGTCATTGTTCAAGCTAAGCTTACTCATGTATTTGTTCAAGCTAAACTTACTCATGTAGTTGTTGAAGCTAAACTTATTCGTGTAGTTTTCAAGCTAAACTTACTAATGTAATTGCTCAAGCTAAACTTACTCATGTAGTTGTTCAAGCTAAACTTACTCATGTAATTGTTCAAGCTAAACTTACTCATGTAGTTGTTCAAGCTAAACTTACTCGTGCAGTTGTTCAAGCTAAACTTACTCATGTAGTTGTTCAAGCTAAACGTACTCATGCAGTTGTTCAAACTAAACTTACTCATGTAGTTGTTCAAGCTAAACTTACTCATGTAATTGTTCAAGCTAAACTTACAGATGTAATTGTTCAAGCTAAACTTACTCATGTAGTTATTTAAACTAAATTTACTCATGTAGTTGTTCAAGCTAAATTTACTCGTGTAATTGTTCAAGCTAAACTTACTCATGTAGTTGTTCAAGCTAAATTAATCATGTAGTTGTTGAAACCAAACTTACTCATGTAGTTGTTCAAGCTAACCTTACTCATGCAATTGTTCAAGCTAAACTTACTCATGTAGGTGTTTAAGCTAAATGTACTCATGTAATTGTTCAATCAAAACTTACTCATGTAATTGTTCAAGCTAAACTTACTGGTGTAGTTGTTCAAGTTAAACTTACTCATGTAGCTGTTCAAGCTAAATTAATCATGCAGTTGTTAAAGCCAAACTTATTCATGTATTTGTTCAAGCTATACTTAATCATGTAGTTGTTCAAGCTAAACTTACTCGTATAGTTGTTCAAGCTAAACTTACTCATGTCATTGTTCAAGCTAAGCTTACTCATGTATTTGTTCAAGCTAAACTTACTCATGTAATTGTTGAAGTTAAACTTACTTATGTAATTGTTCAAGCTAAACTTACTCATGTAGTTGTTCAAGCTAAGCTTATTCGTGTAGTTTTCAAGCTAAACTTATTAATGTAGTTGTTCAAGCTAAACTAATCATGTAGTTGTTCAAGCTAAATTTACTCGTGTAATTGTTCAAGCTAAACTTACTCATGTAGTTGTTCAAGCTAAATTAATCATGTAGTTGTTGAAGCCAAACTTACTCATGTATTTGTTCAAGCTAAACTTACTCATGTAGTTGTTCAAGCAAACCTTACTCATGCAATTGTTCAAGCTAAACTTACTCATGTAGGTGTTTAAGCTAAATGTACTCATGTAATTGTTCAAGCAAAACTTACTCATGTAATTGTTCAAGCTAAACTTACTGGTGTAGTTGTTCAAGTTAAGCTTAATTGTGTAGTTGTTCAAGCTAAACTTACTTGTAGTTGTTCAAGCTAAACTTACTCATATAGTTGTTCATACAAAGCTTACTCATGTAGTTGTTCAAGCTAAACTTACTCATGTTGTTGTTCAAGCTAAACTTACTCATGTAGTTGTTCAAGCTAAACTTATTCATGTAATTGTTCAAGCTAAACTTACTCATGTAGTTATTTAAACTAAACTTACTCATGTAGTTGTTCAAGTTAAACTTACTTGTGTAATTGTTCAAGCTAAACTTACTCATGTAGTTGTTCAAGCTAAACTTATTCATGTAGTTGTTCAAGCTAAACTTACTCATGTAGTTGTTCAAGCTAAACTTACTCATGTAATTGTTCAAGCTAAAATTACTCATGTAGTTATTTAAACTAAACTTACTCATGTAGTTGTTCAAGATAAACTTACTAATGTAGTTGCTCAAGCTTAACTAATCATGTAGTTGTTCAATCTAAACTTACTCATGTAGTTGCTCAAGCTAAACTTACTCATGTAGTTGTTCAAGCTAAATTTACTCGTATAGTTGTTCAAGCTAACTTATTCGTGTAATTGTTCAAGCTAAACTTACTCATGTAATTGTTCAAGCTAAGCTTACTCATGTAGTTGTTCAAGCTAAACTTAATCATGTAATTGTTCAAGCTAAACTTACTAATGTAGTTGCTCAAGCTAAACTAATCATGTAGTTGTTCAAGCTAAACTTACTAATGTGATTGTTCAAGCTACACTTACTAATGTAGTTGCTAAAGCTAAACTAATCATGTAGTTGTTCAAGCTAAACTTACTCATGTAGTTGTTCAAGCTAAATTTACTTGTATAGTTGTTCAAGCTAAACTTACTCGTGTAATTGTTCAAGCTAAATTTACTCATGTAGTTGTTCAAGCTAACCTTACTCATGCAATTGTTCAAGCTAAACTTACTCATGTAGGTGTTTAAGCTAAATGTACTCATGTAATTGTTCAAGCAAAACTTACTCATGTAATTGTTCAAGCTAAACTTACTGGTGTAGTTGTTCAAGTTAAACTTAATCGTGTAGTTGTTCAAGCTAAACTTACTTGTAGTTGTTCAAGCTAAACTTACTCATGTAGTTGTTCATGCAAAGCTTACTCATGTAGTTGTTCAAGCTAAACTTACTCGTATAGTTGTTCAAGCTAAACTTACTCGTGTCATTGTTCAAGCTAAGCTTACTCATGTATTTGTTCAAGCTAAACTTACTCATGTAATTGTTCAAGCTAAACTTATTCGTGCAGTTGTTCAAGCTAAACTTACTCATGTAGTTGTTCAAGCTAAACTTATTCGTGCAGTTGTTCAAGCTAAACTTACTCATGTAGTTGTTCAAGCTAAACTTACTCGTGCAGTTGTTCAAGCTAAACTTACTCATGTAGTTGTTCAAGCTAAACTTACTCATGTAGTTGTTCAAGCTAAATTTATTCGTATAGTTGTTCAAGCTAAACTTACTCGTGTAATTGTTCAAGCTAATCTTACTCATGCAATTGTTCCAGGTAAACTTACTCATGTAGGTGTTTAAGCTAAATGTACTCATGTAATTGTTCAAGCAAAACTTACTCATGTAATTGTTCAAGCTAAACTTACTAATGTAGTTGTTGAAGCTAAACTAATCATGTAGTTGTTCAAGCTAAACTTACTCATGTAGTTGTTCAAGCTAAATTTACTCGTGTAATTGTTCAAGCTAAACTTATTCATGTAATTGTTCAAGCTAAACTAATCATGTAGTTGTTCAAGCTAAACTTACTCATGTATTTGTTCAAGCTATACTTAATCATGTAGTTTTTCAAGCTAAACTTACTCATGTAGTTGTTCAAGCAAACCTTACTCATGCAATTGTTCAAGCTAAACTTACTCATGTAGGTGTTTAAGCTAAATGTACTCATGTAATTGTTCAAGCAAAACTTACTCATGTAATTGTTCAAGCTAAACTTACTGGTGTAGTTGTTCAAGTTAAGCTTAATTGTGTAGTTGTTCAAGCTAAACTTACTTGTAGTTGTTCAAGCTAAACTTACTCATATAGTTGTTCATGCAAAGCTTACTCATGTAGTTGTTCAAGCTAAACTTACTCATGTAGTTGTTCAAGCTAAACTTACTCATGTAGTTTTTCAAACTAAACTTACTCATGTAATTGTTCAAGCTAAACTTACTCATGTAGTTATTAAAACTAAACTTACTCATGTAGTTGTTCAAGTTAAACTTACTTGTGTAATTGTTCAAGCTAAACTTACTCATGTAGTTGTTCAAGCTAAACTTATTCATGTAGTTGTTCAAGCTAAACTTACTCATGTAATTGTTCAAGCTAAACTTACTCAAGTAGTTGTTCAAGCTAAACTTACTCATGTAATTGTTCCAGCTAAACTTACTCATGTAGTTATTTAAACTAAACTTACTCATGTAATTGTTCAAGCTAAACTTACTCGTGTAATTGTTCAAGCTAAACTTACTCATGTAGTTATTTAAACTAAACTTACTCATGTAGTTGTTCAAGCTAAACTTACTCATGTAGTTGTTCAAGCTAAACTTACTCATGTAATTGTTCAAGCTAAACTTACTCATGTAGTTATTTAAGCTAAACTTACTCATGTAATTGTTCAAGCTAAACTTACTCATGTAGTTGTTCAAGCTAAACTTACTCATGTAGTTGTTCAAGCTAATCTTACTCATGCAATTGTTCATGCTAAACTTACTCATGTAGGTGTTTAAGCTAAATGTTCTCATGTAATTGTTCAAGCAATACTTACTCATGTAATTGTTCAAGCTAAACTTACTGGTGTAGTTGTTCAAGCTAAACTTACTTGTAGTTGTTCAAGCTAAACTTACTCATGTAGTTGTTCATGCTAAGCTTACTCATGTACTTGTTCAAGCTAAACTTACTCATGTAATTGTTCAAGCTTAACTTACTCATGTAGTTGTTTAAGCTAAACATACTCATGTAATTGTTCAAGGTAAACTTACTCATGTAGTTGTTCAAGATAAACTTACTAGTGTAGTTTTTCAAGCTAAACTTACTCATGAAGTTTTTCAAGCTAAACTTACTTATGTAATTGTTCAAGCTAAACTTATTCATGTAATTGTTCAAGCTAACCTTATTCATGTAGTTGTTCAAGCTAAACTCACTCGTGTAGTTGTTCAAGCTAACCTTACTCATGTAGTTGTTCATGCTAAATAAATCATGTAGATTTTGAAGCCAAACTTACTCATGTATTTGTTCAAGCTATACTTAATCATGTAGTTGTTCAAGCTAAACTTACTCGTATAGTTGTTCAAGCTAAACTTACTCATGTCATTGTTCAAGCTAAGCTTACTCATGTACTTGTTCAAGCTAACCTTACTCATGTAATTGTTCAAGCTAAACTTACTCATGTAGTTGTTCAAGGTAAACTTAATAGTGTAGTTTTTCAAGCTAAACTTACTCATGCAGTTGTTCAAGCTAAACTTACTTATGTAATTGTTCAAGCAAAACTTACTCATGTAATTGTTCAAGCTAAACTTACTCTTGTAGTTGTTCAAGGTAAGCTTACTTGTAGTTGTCCAAGCTAAGCTTACTCATGTAGTTGTTCAAGCTAAATTTACTCGTGTAATTGTTCAAGCTAAACTTACTCATGTAGTTGTTCAAGCTAAACTTACTCGTGTAGTTGTTCAAGCTAACCTTACTCATGTAGTTATTTAAACTAAACTTACTCATGTAGTTGTTCAAGCTAAACTTACTTGTGTAATTGTTCAAGCTAAACTTACTCATGTAGTTATTTAAACTAAACTTACTCATGTAGTTGTTCAAGCTAAACTTACTCATGTAGTTGTTCAAGCTAAACTTACTCATGTAATTGTTCAAGCTAAACTTACTCATGTAGTTATTTAAGCTAAACTTACTCATGTAATTGTTCAAGCTAAACTTACTCATGTAGTTGTTCAAGCTAAACTTACTCATGTAGTTGTTCAAGCTAATCTTACTCATGCAATTGTTCATGCTAAACTTACTCATGTAGGTGTTTAAGCTAAATGTTCTCATGTAATTGTTCAAGCAATACTTACTCATGTAATTGTTCAAGCTAAACTTACTGGTGTAGTTGTTCAAGCTAAACTTACTTGTAGTTGTTCAAGCTAAACTTACTCATGTAGTTGTTCATGCTAAGCTTACTCATGTACTTGTTCAAGGTAAACTTACTCATGTAATTGTTCAAGCTTAACTTACTCATGTAGTTGTTTAAGCTAAACATACTCATGTAATTGTTCAAGGTAAACTTACTCATGTAGTTGTTCAAGATAAACTTACTAGTGTAGTTTTTCAAGCTAAACTTACTCATGAAGTTTTTCAAGCTAAACTTACTTATGTAATTGTTCAAGCTAAACTTATTCATGTAATTGTTCAAGCTAACCTTATTCATGTAGTTGTTCAAGCTAAACTCACTCGTGTAGTTGTTCAAGCTAACCTTACTCATGTAGTTGTTCAAGCTAAATTAATCATGTAGTTTTTGAAGCCAAACTTACTCATGTATTTGTTCAAGCTATACTTAATCATGTAGCTGTTCAAGCTAAACTTACTCGTATAGTTGTTCAAGCTAAACTTACTCATGTCATTGTTCAAGCTAAGCTTACTCATGTACTTGTTCAAGCTAACCTTACTCATGTAATTGTTCAAGCTAAACTTACTCATGTAGTTGTTCAAGGTAAACTTAATAGTGTAGTTTTTCAAGCTAAACTTACTCATGCAGTTGTTCAAGCTAAACTCACTTATGTAATTGTTCAAGCAAAACTTACTCATGTAATTGTTCAAGCTAAACTTACTCTTGTAGTTGTTCAAGATAAACTTACTTGTAGTTGTCCAAGCTAAACTTACTCATGTAGTTGTTCAAGCTAAATTTACTCGTGAAATTGTTCAAGCTAAACTTACTCATGTAGTTGTTCAATCTAAACTTACTCGTGTAGTTGTTCAAGCTAACCTTACTCATGTAGTTGTTCAAGTTAAACTTACTCATGTAATTGTTCAAGCTAAACGTACTCATGTAATTGTTTAAGCTAAACTTACTCATGTATTTGTTCAAGCTAAACTTACTCATGTAATTGTTCAAGCTAAACTTACTCATGTAGTTGTTCAAGCTAAACTTACTCATGTAATTGCTCAAGCTAAACTTACTCATGTAGTTGTTTAAGCTAAACTTACCCATGGTAGTTGTTCAAGCTAAACTTACTCGTGCAGTCTTTCAAGCTAAACTTACTCATGTAGTTGTTCAAGTTAAACTTACTCATGTAGTTGTTCAAGCTAAACTTACTCATGTAGTTGTTCAAGCTAAACTTACTCAGGTAATTGTTCAAGCTAAACTTACTCATGTAGTTATTTAAACTAAGCTTACTCATGTAGTTGTTCGAGCTAAACTTACTCGTGTAATTGTTCAAGCTAAACTTACTCATGTAGTTGTTCAAGCAAAACTTACTCATGTAATTGTTCAAGCTAAACTTACTCATGTAGTTGTTCAAGCTTAACTTACTTATCTAGTTGTTCAATCTAATCTTACTCATGTAATGGTTGAAGTTAACCTTACTCATGTAATTGTTCAAGCTAAACTTACTCATGTAGTTGTTCAAGCTTAACTTACTTATCTAGTTGTTCAATCTAATCTTACTCATGTAATGGTTGAAGTTAACCTTACTCATGTAATTGTTCAAGCTAAACTTACTCATGTAGTTGTTCAAGTTAAACTTACTGGTGTAGTTTTTCAAGCTAAACTTACTCATGTAATTGTTCAAGCTTAACTTACTAATGTAGTTGTTCAAGTTAAGCGTACTCATCTAATTGTTCAAGCTAAACTTACTCATGTAATTGTTCAAGCTAAACTTACTCATGTAATTGTTCAAGCTAAACTTACTCATGTAGTTGTTCAAGCTAAACTTACTCGCATAGTTGTTCAAGCTAACCTTACTCATGTAGTTGTTCAAGCTAAACTAATCATGTAGTTGTTCAAGCTAAACTTACTCATGTATGTGTACAAGCTAAAGTTGCTCGCATAGTTGTTCAAGCTAAACTTACTCATGTAATTGTTCAAGCTAAACTTACTCGTGTAATTGTTCAAGCTAAACTTACTCATGTAGTTGTTCAAGCAAAACTTACTCATGTAATTGTTCAAGCTAAACTTACTCATGTAGTTGTTCAAGCTTAACTTACTCATGTAGTTGTTCAATCTAATCTTACTCATGTAATGGTTGAAGTTAACCTTACTCATGTAATTGTTCAAGCTAAACTTACTCATGTAGTTGTTCAAGTTAAACTTACTGGTGTAGTTTTTCAAGCTAAACTTACTCATGTAATTGTTCAAGCTTAACTTACTAATGTAGTTGTTCAAGTTAAGCGTACTCATGTAATTGTTCAAGCTAAACTTACTCATGTAATTGTTCAAGCTAAACTTACTCATGTAATTGTTCAAGCTAAACTTACTCATGTAGTTGTTCAAGTTAAAGTTACTCACATAGTTGTTCAAGCTAACCTTACTCATGTAGTTGTTCAAGCTAAACTAATCATGTAGTTGTTCAAGCTAAACTTACTCATGTATGTGTACAAGCTAAACTTGCTTGCATAGTTGTTCAAGCTAAACTTACTCATGTAATTGTTCATGCTAAACTTACTCATGTAGTTGTTCAAGCTAAACTTACTCGTGTAGTTGTTCATGCTAAACTTACTCATGTAGTTGCTCAAGCTAAATTAATCATGTAGTTGTTCAAGCTAAACTTACTAGTGTAGTTTTTCAAGCTAAACTTACTCGTGAAGTTTTTCAAGCTAAACTTACTTATGTAATTGGTCAAGCTAAACTTATTCATGTAATTGTTCAAGCTAACCTTATTCATGTAGTTGTTCAAGCTAAACTCACTCGTGTAGTTGTTCAAGCTAACCTTACTCATGTAGTTGTTCAAGCTAAATTAATCATGTAGTTTTTGAAGCCAAACTTACTCATGTATTTGTTCAAGCTATACTTAATCATGTAGTTGTTCAAGCTAAACTTACTCGTATAGTTGTTCAAGCTAAACTTATTCATGTCATTGTTCAAGCTAAGCTTACTCATGTACTTGTTCAAGCTAACCTTACTCATGTAATTGTTCAAGCTAAACTTACTCATGTAGTTGTTCAAGGTAAACTTAATAGTGTAGTTTTTCAAGCTAAACTTACTCATGCAGTTGTTCAAGCTAAACTTACTCATGTAATTGTTCAAGCAAAACTTACTCATGTAATTGTTCAAGCTAAACTTACTCTTGTAGTTGTTCAAGGTAAACTTACTTGTAGTTGTCCAAGCTAAACTTACTCATGTAGTTGTTCAAGCTAAATTTACTCGTGTAATTGTTCAAGCTAAATTTACTCATGTAGTTGTTCAAGCTAAACTTACTTGTGTAGTTGTTCAAGCTAACCTTACTCATGTAGTTGTTCAAGTTAAACTTACTCATGTAATTGTTCAAGCTAAACGTACTCATGTAATTGCTTAAGCTAAACTTACTCATGTATTTGTTCAAGCTAAACTTACTCATGTAATTGTTCAAGCTAAACTTACTCATGTAGTTGTTCAAGCTAAACTTACTCATGTAATTGCTCAAGCTAAACTTACTCATGTAGTTGTTTAAGCTAAACTTACCCATGGTAGTTGTTCAAGCTAAACTTACTCGTGTAACTGTTCAAGCTAAACTTACTCGTGCAGTCTTTCAAGCTAAACTTACTCATGTAGTTGTTCAAGTTAAACTTACTCATGTAGTTGTTCAAGCTAAACTTACTCATGTAGTTGTTCAAGCTAAACTTACTCAGGTAATTGTTCAAGATAAACTTACTCATGTAGTTATTTAAACTAAGCTTACTCATGTAGTTGTTCGAGCTAAACTTACTCGTGTAATTGTTCAAGCTAAACTTACTCATGTAGTTGTTCAAGCAAAACTTACTCATGTAATTGTTCAAGCTAAACTTACTCATGTAGTTGTTCAAGCTTAACTTACTCATGTAGTTGTTCAATCTAATCTTACTCATG
The DNA here is from genome assembly GCA_963383655.1 of Bathymodiolus septemdierum. Classification (NCBI taxonomy): domain Eukaryota; kingdom Metazoa; phylum Mollusca; class Bivalvia; order Mytilida; family Modiolidae; genus Bathymodiolus; species Bathymodiolus septemdierum. Next base: position 78,654 of record OY726524.1, read on the forward strand.
TAATGGTTGAAGTTAACCTTACTCATGTAATTGTTCAAGCTAAACTTACTCATGTAGTTGTTCAAGTTAAACTTACTGGTGTAGTTTTTCAAGCTAAACTTACTCATGTAATTGTTCAAGCTTAACTTACTAATGTAGTTGTTCAAGTTAAGCATACTCATCTAATTGTTCAAGCTAAACTTACTCATGTAATTGTTCAAGCTAAACTTACTCATGTAATTGTTCAAGCTAAATTACTCATGTAGTTGTTCAAGCTAAACTTACTCGCATAGTTGTTCAAGCTAACCTTACTCATGTAGTTGTTCAAGCTAAACTAATCATGTAGTTGTTCAAGCTAAACTTACTCATGTATGTGTACAAGCTAAACTTGCTCGCATAGTTGTTCAAGCTAAACTTACTCATGTAATTGTTCAAGCTAAACTTACTCGTGTAATTGTTCAAGCTAAACTTACTCATGTAGTTGTTCAAGCAAAACTTACTCATGTAATTGTTCAAGCTAAACTTACTCATGTAGTTGTTCAAGCTTAACTTACTCATGTAGTTGTTCAATCTAATCTTACTCATGTAATGGTTGAAGTTAACCTTACTCATGTAATTGTTCAAGCTAAACTTACTCATGTAGTTGTTCAAGTTAAACTTACTGGTGTAGTTTTTCAAGCTAAACTTACTCATGTAATTGTTCAAGCTTAACTTACTAATGTAGTTGTTCAAGTTAAGCGTACTCATGTAATTGTTCAAGCTAAACTTACTCATGTAATTGTTCAAGCTAAACTTACTCATGTAATTGTTCAAGCTAAACTTACTCATGTAGTTGTTCAAGCTAAAGTTACTCGCATAGTTGTTCAAGCTAACCTTACTCATGTATGTGTACAAGCTAAACTTGCTTGCATAGTTGTTCAAGCTAAACTTACTCATGTAATTGTTCATGCTAAACTTACTCATGTAGTTGTTCAAGCTAAACTTATTCGTGTAATTGTTCAAGCTAAACTCACTCGTGTAGTTGTTCAAGCTAAACTTACTCTTGTAGTTGTTCAAGGTAAACTTACTTGTAGTTGTTCAAGCTAAACTTACTCATGTAGTTGTTCAAGCTAAACTTACTCATGTAATTGTTCAAGCTAAACTTACTCATGTAGTTGTTCAAGCTAAACTTACTCATGTAGTTGTTCAAGCTAAACTTACTAATGTAGTTTAAGCTAAACTTACTCATGTAATTGTTCAAGCTAAACTTACTCATGTAGTTGTTTAAGCTAAACTTACTCATGTAGTTGTTCAAGCTAAACTTATTCGTGTAATTGTTCAAGCTAAACTTACTCGTGTAGTTGTTCAAGCTAAATTTACTCATGTAATTGTTCAAGCTAAACTTACTCATGTAGTTGTTCAAGCTAAACTTACTCATGTAGTTGTTCAAGCTAAACTTACTCATGTATTTGTTCAAGCTAAACTTACTCATGTAGTTATTCAATCTAATCTTACTCATGTATTTGTTCAAGCTAAATTTACTTGTGTAATTGTTGAAGCTAAACTTACTCATGTAATTGTTCAAGCTAAACTTACTCATGTAGTTGTTTAAGCTAAACTTACTTGTAGTTGTTCAAGCTAAACTTACTCATGTAGTTGTTCAATATAATCTTACTCATGTATTTGTTCAAGCTAAACTTACTCATGTAATTGTTCAAGCTTAACTTATTCATGTAGTTGTTCAAGCTAAACGTACTCATGTAATTGTTCAAGCTAAACTTACTCATGTAGTTGTTCAAGCTAACCTCATTCATGCAATTGTTCAAGCTAAACTTACTCATGTAGGTGCTTAAGCTAAATGTATTCATGTAATTGTTCAAGCAAAACTTACTGGTGTAGTTGTTCAAGTTAAACTTACTCGTGTAGTTGTTCAAGCTAAACTTACTCATGTAGTTGTTCAAGCTAACCTTACTCATGTAGTTGTTCAAGCTAAACTAATCATGTAGTTGTTCAAGCTAAACTTAGTCATGTATGTGTTCAAGCTAAACTTGCTCGCATAGTTGTTCAAGCTAAACTTACTCATGTAATTGTTCATGCTAAACTTACTCATGTAGTTGTTCAAGCTAAATTTACTCGTGTAGTTGTTCAAGCTAAACTTACTCATGTAGTTGTTCAAGCTAAACTTACTCATGTAGTTGTTCAAGTTAAACTTACTCATGTAGTTGTTCAAGATAAACTTACTCATGCAGTTGTTCAAGCTAACCTTACTCATGTAGCTGTTCAAGCTAACCTTACTCATGTAATTGTTCAAGCTAAACTTACTCATGTAGTTGTTCAAGGTAAACTTAATAGTGTAGTTTTTCAAGCTAAACTTACTCATGCAGTTGTTCAAGCTAAACTTACTTATGTAATTGTTCAAGCAAAACTTACTCATGTAATTGTTCAAGCTAAATTTACTCTTGTAGTTGTTCAAGGTAAACATACTTGTAGTTGTCCAAGCTAAACTTACTCATGTAGTTGTTCAAGCTAAATTTACTCGTGTTATTGTTCAAGCTAAACTTACTCATGTAGTTGTTCAAGCTAAACTTACTCGTGTAGTTGTTCAAGCTAACCTTACTCATGTAGTTGTTCAAGTTAAACTTACTCATGTAATTGTTCAAGCTAAACGTACTCATGTAATTGTTTAAGCTAAACTTACTCATGTATTTGTTCAAGCTAAACTTACTCATGTAATTGTTCAAGCTAAACTTACTCATGTAGTTGTTCAAGTTAAACATACTCATGTAATTGTTCAAGCTAAACGTACTCATGTAATTGTTTAAGCTAAACTTACTCATGTAGTTGTTCAAGCTAAACTTACTCGTGTAATTGTTCAAGCTAAACTTACTCATGTAGTTGTTCAAGCAAAACTTACTCATGTAATTGTTCAAGCTAAACTTACTCATGTAGTTGTTCAAGCTTAACTTACTCATGTAGTTGTTCAATCTAATCTTACTCATGTAATGGTTGAAGTTAACCTTACTCATGTAATTGTTCAAGCTAAACTTACTCATGTAATTGTTCAAGCTTAACTTACTAATGTAGTTGTTCAAGTTAAGCATACTCATGTAATTGTTCAAGGTAAACTTACTCATGTAATTGTTCAAGCTAAACTTACTCATGTAATTGTTCAAGCTAAACTTACTCATGTAGTTGTTCAAGCTAAAGTTACTCGCATAGTTGTTCAAGCTAACCTTACTCATGTAGTTGTTCAAGCTAAACTAATCATGTAGTTGTTCAAGCTAAACTTACTCATGTATGTGTACAAGCTAAACTTGCTTGCATAGTTGTTCAAGCTAAACTTACTCATGTAATTGTTCATGCTAAACTTACTCATGTAGTTGTTCAAGCTAAACTTACTCATGTAGTTGTTCAAGCTAAACTTACTCATGTAGTTGTTCAAGTTAAACTTACTGGTGTAGTTTTTCAAGCTAAACTTACTCATGTAATTGTTCAAGCTTAACTTACTAATGTAGTTGTTCAAGTTAAGCGTACTCATGTAATTGTTCAAGCTAAACTTACTCATGTAATTGTTCAAGCTAAACTTACTCATGTAATTGTTCAAGCTAAACTTACTCATGTAGTTGTTCAAGCTAAAGTTACTCGCATAGTTGTTCAAGCTAACCTTACTCATGTATGTGTACAAGCTAAACTTGCTTGCATAGTTGTTCAAGCTAAACTTACTCATGTAATTGTTCATGCTAAACTTACTCATGTAGTTGTTCAAGCTAAACTTACTCGTGTAGTTGTTCAAGCTAAACTTACTCATGTAGTTGCTCAAGCTAAATTAATCATGTAGTTGTTCAAGCTAAACTTACTCATGTAGTTGTTCAAGTTAAACTTACTCATAAAATTGTTCAAGCTAAACTTACTCTTGTAATTGTTCAAGTTAATCTTACTCGTGTAGTTGTTCAAGCTAAACTTACTCATGCAGTTGTTCAAGGTAACCTTACTCATGTAGCTGTTCAAGCTAACCTTACTCATGTAATTGTTCAAGGTAAACTTAATAGTGTAGTTTTTCAAGCTAATCTTACTCATGCAGTTGTTCAAGCTAAACTTACTTATGTAATTGTTCAAGCAAAACTTACTCATGTAATTGTTCAAGCTAAACTTACTCTTGTAGTTGTTCAAGGTAAACTTACTTGTAGTTGTTCAAGCTAAACTTACTCATGTAGTTGTTCAAGCTAAACTTACTCATGTAATTGTTCAAGCTAAACTTACTCATGTAGTTGTTCAAGCTAAACTTACTCATGTAGTTGTTCAAGCTAAACTTACTAATGTAGTTTAAGCTAAACTTACTCATGTAATTGTTCAAGCTAAACTTACTCATGTAGTTGTTTAAGCTAAACTTACTCATGTAGTTGTTCAAGCTAAACTTATTCGTGTAATTGTTCAAGCTAAACTTACTCGTGTAGTTGTTCAAGCTAAATTTACTCATGTAATTGTTCAAGCTAAACTTCCTCATGTAGTTGTTCAAGCTAAACTTACTCATGTAGTTGTTCAAGCTAAACTTACTCATGTATTTGTTCAAGCTAAACTTACTCATGTAGTTATTCAATCTAATCTTACTCATGTATTTGTTCAAGCTAAATTTACTTGTGTAATTGTTGAAGCTAAACTTACTCATGTAATTGTTCAAGCTAAACTTACTCGTGTAGTTGTTTAAGCTAAACTTACTTGTAGTTGTTCAAGCTAAACTTACTCATGTAGTTGTTCAATCTAATCTTACTCATGTATTTGTTCAAGCTAAACTTACTCATGTAATTGTTCAAGCTTAACTTATTCATGTAGTTGTTCAAGCTAAACGTACTCATGTAATTGTTCAAGCTAAACTTACTCATGTAGTTGTTCAAGCTAACCTCATTCATGCAATTGTTCAAGCTAAACTTACTCATGTAGGTGCTTAAGCTAAATGTATTCATGTAATTGTTCAAGCAAAACTTACTGGTGTAGTTGTTCAAGTTAAACTTACTCGTGTAGTTGTTCAAGCTAAACTTACTCATGTAGTTGTTCAAGCTAACCTTACTCATGTAGTTGTTCAAGCTAAACTAATCATGTAGTTGTTCAAGCTAAACTTAGTCATGTATGTGTTCAAGCTAAACTTGCTCGCATAGTTGTTCAAGCTAAACTTACTCATGTAATTGTTCATGCTAAACTTACTCATGTAGTTGTTCAAGCTAAATTTACTCGTGTAGTTGTTCAAGCTAAACTTACTCATGTAGTTGTTCAAGCTAAACTTACTCATGTAGTTGTTCAAGTTAAACTTACTCATAAAGTTGTTCAAGCTAAACTTACTCGTGTAATTGTTCAAGTTAAACTTACTCATGTAGTTGTTCAAGCTAAACTTACTCATGCAGTTGTTCAAGCTAACCTTACTCATGTAGCTGTTCAAGCTAACCTTACTCATGTAATTGTTCAAGCTAAACTTACTCATGTAGTTGTTCAAGGTAAACTTAATAGTGTAGTTTTTCAAGCTAAACTTACTCATGCAGTTGTTCAAGCTAAACTTACTTATGTAATTGTTCAAGCAAAACTTACTCATGTAATTGTTCAAGCTAAACTTACTCTTGTAGTTGTTCAAGGTAAACATACTTGTAGTTGTCCAAGCTAAACTTACTCATGTAGTTGTTCAAGCTAAATTTACTCGTGTTATTGTTCAAGCTAAACTTACTCATGTAGTTGTTCAAGCTAAACTTACTCGTGTAGTTGTTCAAGCTAACCTTACTCATGTAGTTGTTCAAGTTAAACTTACTCATGTAATTGTTCAAGCTAAACGTACTCATGTAATTGTTTAAGCTAAACTTACTCATGTATTTGTTCAAGCTAAACTTACTCATGTAATTGTTCAAGCTAAACTTACTCATGTAGTTGTTCAAGTTAAACATACTCATGTAATTGTTCAAGCTAAACGTACTCATGTAATTGTTTAAGCTAAACTTACTCATGTAGTTGTTCAAGCTAAACTTACTCGTGTAATTGTTCAAGCTAAACTTACTCATGTAGTTGTTCAAGCAAAACTTACTCATGTAATTGTTCAAGCTAAACTTACTCATGTAGTTGTTCAAGCTTAACTTACTCATGTAGTTGTTCAATCTAATCTTACTCATGTAATGGTTGAAGTTAACCTTACTCATGTAATTGTTCAAGCTAAACTTACTCATGTAATTGTTCAAGCTTAACTTACTAATGTAGTTGTTCAAGTTAAGCGTACTCATGTAATTGTTCAAGGTAAACTTACTCATGTAATTGTTCAAGCTAAACTTACTCATGTAATTGTTCAAGCTAAACTTACTCATGTAGTTGTTCAAGCTAAAGTTACTCGCATAGTTGTTCAAGCTAACCTTACTCATGTAGTTGTTCAAGCTAAACTAATCATGTAGTTGTTCAAGCTAAACTTACTCATGTATGTGTACAAGCTAAACTTGCTTGCATAGTTGTTCAAGCTAAACTTACTCATGTAATTGTTCATGCTAAACTTACTCATGTAGTTGTTCAAGCTAAACTTACTCGTGTAGTTGTTCAAGCTAAACTTACTCATGTAGTTGCTCAAGCTAAATTAATCATGTAGTTGTTCAAGCTAAACTTACTCATGTAGTTGTTCAAGTTAAACTTACTCATAAAATTGTTCAAGCTAAACTTACTCTTGTAATTGTTCAAGTTAAACTTACTCGTGTAGTTGTTCAAGCTAAACTTACTCATGCAGTTGTTCAAGCTAACCTTACTCATGTAGCTGTTCAAGCTAACCTTACTCATGTAATTGTTCAAGGTAAACTTAATAGTGTAGTTTTTCAAGCTAAACTTACTCATGCAGTTGTTCAAGCTAAACTTACTTATGTAATTGTTCAAGCAAAACTTACTCATGTAATTGTTCAAGCTAAACTTACTCTTGTAGTTGTTCAAGGTAAACTTACTTGTAGTTGTTCAAGCTAAACTTACTCATGTAGTTGTTCAAGCTAAACTTACTCATGTAATTGTTCAAGCTAAACTTACTCATGTAGTTGTTCAAGCTAAACTTACTCATGTAGTTGTTCAAGCTAAACTTACTAATGTAGTTTAAGCTAAACTTACTCATGTAATTGTTCAAGCTAAACTTACTCATGTAGTTGTTTAAGCTAAACTTACTCATGTAGTTGTTCAAGCTAAACTTATTCGTGTAATTGTTCAAGCTAAACTTACTCGTGTAGTTGTTCAAGCTAAATTTACTCGTGTAATTGTTCAAGCTAAACTTACTCATGTAGTTGTTCAAGCTAAACTTACTCATGTAGTTGTTCAAGCTAAACTTACTCATGTATTTGTTCAAGCTAAACTTACTCATGTAGTTATTCAATCTAATCTTACTCATGTATTTGTTCAAGCTAAATTTACTTGTGTAATTGTTCAAGCTAAACTTACTCATGTAATTGTTCAAGCTAAACTTACTCGTGTAGTTGTTTAAGCTAAACTTACTTGTAGTTGTTCAAGCTAAACTTACTCATGTAGTTGTTCAATCTAATCTTACTCATGTATTTGTTCAAGCTAAATTTACTCATGTAATTGTTCAAGCTTAACTTATTCATGTAGTTGTTCAAGCTAAACGTACTCATGTAATTGTTCAAGCTAAACTTACTCATGTAGTTGTTCAAGCTAACCTCATTCATGCAATTGTTCAAGCTAAACTTACTCATGTAGGTGCTTAAGCTAAATGTATTCATGTAATTGTTCAAGCAAAACTTACTGGTGTAGTTGTTCAAGTTAAACTTACTCGTGTAGTTGTTCAAGCTAAACTTACTCATGTAGTTGTTCAAGCTAACCTTACTCATGTAGTTGTTCAAGCTAAACTAATCATGTAGTTGTTCAAGCTAAACTTAGTCATGTATGTGTTCAAGCTAAACTTGCTCGCATAGTTGTTCAAGCTAAACTTACTCATGTAATTGTTCATGCTAAACTTACTCATGTAGTTGTTCAAGCTAAATTTACTCGTGTAGTTGTTCAAGCTAAACTTACTCATGTAGTTGTTCAAGCTAAACTTACTCATGTAATTGTTCATGCTAAACTTACTCATGTAGTTGTTCAAGCTAAATTTACTCGTGTAGTTGTTCAAGCTAAACTTACTCATGTAGTTGTTCAAGCTAAACTTACTCATGTAGTTGTTCAAGTTAAACTTACTCATAAAGTTGTTCAAGCTAAACTTACTCGTGTAATTGTTCAAGTTAAACTTACTCATGTAGTTGTTCAAGCTAAACTTACTCATGCAGTTGTTCAAGCTAACCTTACTCATGTAGCTGTTCAAGCTAACCTTACTCATGTAATTGTTCAAGCTAAACTTACTCATGTAGTTGTTCAAGGTAAACTTAATAGTGTAGTTTTTCAAGCTAAACTTACTCATGCAGTTGTTCAAGCTAAACTTACTTATGTAATTGTTCAAGCAAAACTTACTCATGTAATTGTTCAAGCTAAACTTACTCTTGTAGTTGTTCAAGGTAAACATACTTGTAGTTGTCCAAGCTAAACTTACTCATGTAGTTGTTCAAGCTAAATTTACTCATGTTATTGTTCAAGCTAAACTTACTCATGTAGTTGTTCAAGCTAAACTTACTCGTGTAGTTGTTCAAGCTAACCTTACTCATGTAGTTGTTCAAGTTAAACTTACTCATGTAATTGTTCAAGCTAAACGTACTCATGTAATTGTTTAAGCTAAACTTACTCATGTATTTGTTCAAGCTAAACTTACTCATGTAATTGTTCAAGCTAAACTTACTCATGTAGTTGTTCAAGTTAAACATACTCATGTAATTGTTCAAGCTAAACGTACTCATGTAATTGTTTAAGCTAAACTTACTCATGTAGTTGTTCAAGCTAAACTTACTCGTGTAATTGTTCAAGCTAAACTTACTCATGTAGTTGTTCAAGCAAAACTTACTCATGTAATTGTTCAAGCTAAACTTACTCATGTAGTTGTTCAAGCTTAACTTACTCATGTAGTTGTTCAATCTAATCTTACTCATGTAATGGTTGAAGTTAACCTTACTCATGTAATTGTTCAAGCTAAACTTACTCATGTAATTGTTCAAGCTTAACTTACTAATGTAGTTGTTCAAGTTAAGCGTACTCATGTAATTGTTCAAGGTAAACTTACTCATGTAATTGTTCAAGCTAAACTTACTCATGTAATTGTTCAAGCTAAACTTACTCATGTAGTTGTTCAAGCTAAAGTTACTCGCATAGTTGTTCAAGCTAACCTTACTCATGTAGTTGTTCAAGCTAAACTAATCATGTAGTTGTTCAAGCTAAACTTACTCATGTATGTGTACAAGCTAAACTTGCTTGCATAGTTGTTCAAGCTAAACTTACTCATGTAATTGTTCATGCTAAACTTACTCATGTAGTTGTTCAAGCTAAACTTACTCGTGTAGTTGTTCAAGCTAAACTTACTCATGTAGTTGCTCAAGCTAAATTAATCATGTAGTTGTTCAAGCTAAACTTACTCATGTAGTTGTTCAAGTTAAACTTACTCATAAAATTGTTCAAGCTAAACTTACTCTTGTAATTGTTCAAGTTAAACTTACTCGTGTAGTTGTTCAAGCTAAACTTACTCATGCAGTTGTTCAAGCTAACCTTACTCATGTAGCTGTTCAAGCTAACCTTACTCATGTAATTGTTCAAGGTAAACTTAATAGTGTAGTTTTTCAAGCTAAACTTACTCATGCAGTTGTTCAAGCTAAACTTACTTATGTAATTGTTCAAGCAAAACTTACTCATGTAGTTGTTCAAGCTAAACTTACTCATGTAGTTGTTCAAGCTAAACTTACTCATGTAATTGTTCAAGCTAAACTTACTCATGTAGTTGTTCAAGCTAAACTTACTCATGTAGTTGTTCAAGCTAAACTTACTAATGTAGTTTAAGCTAAACTTACTCATGTAATTGTTCAAGCTAAACTTACTCATGTAGTTGTTTAAGCTAAACTTACTCATGTAGTTGTTCAAGCTAAACTTATTCGTGTAATTGTTCAAGCTAAACTTACTCGTGTAGTTGTTCAAGCTAAATTTACTCGTGTAATTGTTCAAGCTAAACTTACTCATGTAGTTGTTCAAGCTAAACTTACTCATGTAGTTGTTCAAGCTAAACTTACTCATGTATTTGTTCAAGCTAAACTTACTCATGTAGTTATTCAATCTAATCTTACTCATGTATTTGTTCAAGCTAAATTTACTTGTGTAATTGTTCAAGCTAAACTTACTCATGTAATTGTTCAAGCTAAACTTACTCGTGTAGTTGTTTAAGCTAAACTTACTTGTAGTTGTTCAAGCTAAACTTACTCATGTAGTTGTTCAATCTAATCTTACTCATGTATTTGTTCAAGCTAAATTTACTCATGTAATTGTTCAAGCTTAACTTATTCATGTAGTTGTTCAAGCTAAACGTACTCATGTAATTGTTCAAGCTAAACTTACTCATGTAGTTGTTCAAGCTAACCTCATTCATGCAATTGTTCAAGCTAAACTTACTCATGTAGGTGCTTAAGCTAAATGTATTCATGTAATTGTTCAAGCAAAACTTACTGGTGTAGTTGTTCAAGTTAAACTTACTCGTGTAGTTGTTCAAGCTAAACTTACTCATGTAGTTGTTCAAGCTAACCTTACTCATGTAGTTGTTCAAGCTAAACTAATCATGTAGTTGTTCAAGCTAAACTTAGTCATGTATGTGTTCAAGCTAAACTTGCTCGCATAGTTGTTCAAGCTAAACTTACTCATGTAATTGTTCATGCTAAACTTACTCATGTAGTTGTTCAAGCTAAATTTACTCGTGTAGTTGTTCAAGCTAAACTTACTCATGTAGTTGTTCAAGCTAAACTTACTCATGTAGTTGTTCAAGTTAAACTTACTCATAAAGTTGTTCAAGCTAAACTTACTCGTGTAATTGTTCAAGTTAAACTTACTCATGTAGTTGTTCAAGCTAAACTTACTCATGCAGTTGTTCAAGCTAACCTTACTCATGTAGCTGTTCAAGCTAACCTTACTCATGTAATTGTTCAAGCTAAACTTACTCATGTAATTGTTCAAGGTAAACTTAATAGTGTAGTTTTTCAAGCTAAACTTACTCATGCAGTTGTTCAAGCTAAACTTACTTATGTAATTGTTCAAGCAAAACTTACTCATGTAATTGTTCAAGCTAAACTTACTCTTGTAGTTGTTCAAGGTAAACATACTTGTAGTTGTCCAAGCTAAACTTACTCATGTAGTTGTTCAAGCTAACCTTACTCATGTAGTTGTTCAAGTTAAACTTACTCATGTAATTGCTCAAGCTAAACGTACTCATGTAATTGTTTAAGCTAAACTTACTCATGTATTTGTTCAAGCTAAACTTACTCATGTAATTGTTCAAGCTAAACTTACTCATGTAGTTGTTCAAGTTAAACATACTCATGTAATTGTTCAAGCTAAACGTACTCATGTAATTGTTTAAGCTAAACTTACTCATGTAGTTGTTCAAGCTAAACTTACTCGTGTAATTGTTCAAGCTAAACTTACTCGTGTAGTTTTTTAAGCTAAACTTACTCATGTAGTTGTTCAAGCTAACCTTACTCATGTAGTTGTTCAAGCTAAACTAATCATGTAGTTGTTCAAGCTAAACTTAGTCATGTATGTGTTCAAGCTAAACTTGCTCGCATAGTTGTTCAAGCTAAACTTACTCATGTAATTGTTCATGCTAAACTTACTCATGTAGTTGTTCAAGCTAAATTTACTCGTGTAGTTGTTCAAGCTAAACTTACTCATGTAGTTGTTCAAGCTAAACTTACTCATGTAGTTGTTCAAGTTAAACTTACTCATAAAGTTGTTCAAGCTAAACTTACTCGTGTAATTGTTCAAGTTAAACTTACTCATGTAGTTGTTCAAGCTAAACTTACTCATGCAGTTGTTCAAGCTAACCTTACTCATGTAGCTGTTCAAGCTAACCTTACTCATGTAATTGTTCAAGCTAAACTTACTCATGTAATTGTTCAAGGTAAACTTAATAGTGTAGTTTTTCAAGCTAAACTTACTCATGCAGTTGTTCAAGCTAAACTTACTTATGTAATTGTTCAAGCAAAACTTACTCATGTAATTGTTCAAGCTAAACTTACTCTTGTAGTTGTTCAAGGTAAACATACTTGTAGTTGTCCAAGCTAAACTTACTCATGTAGTTGTTCAAGCTAACCTTACTCATGTAGTTGTTCAAGTTAAACTTACTCATGTAATTGCTCAAGCTAAACGTACTCATGTAATTGTTTAAGCTAAACTTACTCATGTATTTGTTCAAGCTAAACTTACTCATGTAATTGTTCAAGCTAAACTTACTCATGTAGTTGTTCAAGTTAAACATACTCATGTAATTGTTCAAGCTAAACGTACTCATGTAATTGTTTAAGCTAAACTTACTCATGTAGTTGTTCAAGCTAAACTTACTCGTGTAATTGTTCAAGCTAAACTTACTCGTGTAGTTTTTTAAGCTAAACTTACTCATGTAGTTGTTCAAGCTTAACTGACTGATGTAGTTGTTCAATCTAATCTTACTCATGTAGTTGTTCAAGCTAAACTTACTCATGCAGTTGTTCAAGCTAAACTTACTCATGTAATTGTTCAAGCTAAATTTACTCATGTAATTGTTCAAGCTTAACTTATTCATGTAGTTGTTCAAGCTAAACGTACTCATGTAATTGTTCAAGCTAAACTTACTCATGTAGTTGTTCAAGCTAACCTCATTCATGCAATTGTTCAAGCTAAACTTATTCATGTAGGTGCTTAAGCTAAATGTATTCATGTAATTGTTCAAGCAAAACTTACTCATCTAATTGTTCAAGCTAAACTTACTGGTGTAGTTGTTCAAGTTAAACTTACTCGTGTAGTTGTTCAAGCTAAACTTACTTGTAGTTGTTCAAGCTAAACTTACTCATGTAGTTGTTCAAGTTAAACTTACTCATAAAGTTGTTCAAGCTATACTTACTCGTGTAATTGTTCAAGTTAAACTTACTCATGTAGTTGTTCAAGCTAAACTTACTCATGCAGTTGTTCAAGCTAACCTTACTCATGTAATTGTTCAAGCTAAACTTACTGATGTAGTTGTTCAAGGTAAACTTAATAGTGTAGTTTTTCAAGCTAAACTTACTCATGCAGTTGTTCAAGCTAAACTTACTTATGTAATTGTTCAAGCAAAACTTACTCATGTAATTGTTCAAGCTAAACTTACTCTTGTAGTTGTTCAAGGTAAACTTACTTGTAGTTGTCCAAGCTAAACTTACTCATGTAGTTGTTCAAGCTAAATTTACTCGTGTAATTGTTCAAGCTAAACTTACTCATGTAGTTGTTCAAGCTAAACTTACTCGTGTAGTTGTTCAAGCTAACCTTACTCATGTAGTTGTTCAAGTTAAACTTACTCATGTAATTGTTCAAGCTAAACATACTCATGTAATTGTTTAAGCTAAACTTACTCATGTATTTGTTCAAGCTAAACTTACTCATGTAATTGTTCAAGCTAAACTTACTCATGCAGTTGTTCAAGCTAACCTTACTCATGTAGCTGTTCAAGCTAAATTTACTCATGTAATTGTTCAAGCTTAACTTATTCATGTAGTTGTTCAAGCTAAACGTACTCATGTAATTGTTCAAGCTAAACTTACTCATGTAGTTGTTCAAGCTAACCTCATTCATGGAATTGTTCAAGCTAAACTTATTCATGTAGGTGCTTAAGCTAAATGTATTCATGTAATTGTTCAAGCAAAACTTACTCATCTAATTGTTCAAGCTAAACTTACTGGTGTAGTTGTTCAAGTTAAACTTACTCGTGTAGTTGTTCAAGCTAAACTTACTTGTAGTTGTTCAAGCTAAACTTACTGATGTAGTTGTTCATGCAAAGCTTACTCATGTAGTTGTTCAAGCTAAACTTACTCATGTAGTTGTTCAAGTTAAACTTACTCATAAAGTTGTTCAAGCTAAACTTACTCGTGTAATTGTTCAAGTTAAACTTACTCATGTAGTTGTTCAAGCTAAACTTACTCATGCAGTTGTTCAAGCTAACCTTACTCATGTAGCTGTTCAAGCTAACCTTACTCATGTAATTGTTCAAGCTAAACTTACTCATGTAGTTGTTCAAGGTAAACTTAATAGTGTAGTTTTTCAAGCTAAACTTACTCATGCAGTTGTTCAAGCTAAACTTACTTATGTAATTGTTCAAGCAAAACTTACTCATGTAATTGTTCAAGCTAAACTTACTCTTGTAGTTGTTCAAGGTAAACTTACTTGTAGTTGTCCAAGCTAAACTTACTCATGTAGTTGTTCAAGCTAAATTTACTCATGTAATTGTTCAAGCTAAACTTACTCATGTAGTTGTTCAAGCTAAACTTACTCGTGTAGTTGTTCAAGCTAACCTTACTCATGTAGTTGTTCAAGTTAAACTTACTCATGTAATTGTTCAAGCTAAACGTACTCATGTAATTGTTTAAGCTAAACTTACTCATGTATTTGTTCAAGCTAAACTTACTCATGTAATTGTTCAAGCTAAACTTACTCATGTAGTTGTTCAAGTTAAACATACTCATGTAATTGTTCAAGCTAAACGTACTCATGTAATTGTTTAAGCTAAACTTACTCATGTAGTTGTTCAAGCTAAACTTACTCGTGTAATTGTTCAAGCTAAACTTACTCGTGTAGTTTTTTAAGCTAAACTTACTCATGTAGTTGTTCAAGCTTAACTGACTAATGTAGTTGTTCAATCTAATCTTACTCATGTAGTTGTTCAAGCTAAACTTACTCATGCAGTTGTTCAAGCTAAACTTACTCATGTAATTGTTCAAGCTAAATTTACTCATGTAATTGTTCAAGCTTAACTTATTCATGTAGTTGTTCAAGCTAAACGTACTCATGTAATTGTTCAAGCTAAATTTACTCATGTAATTGTTCAAGCTTAACTTATTCATGTAGTTGTTCAAGCTAAACGTACTCATGTAATTGTTCAAGCTAAACTTACTCATGTAGTTGTTCAAGCTAACCTCATTCATGCAATTGTTCAAGCTAAACTTACTCATGTAGGTGCTTAAGCTAAATGTATTCATGTAATTGTTCAAGCAAAACTTACTCATCTAATTGTTCAAGCTAAACTTACTGGTGTAGTTGTTCAAGTTAAACTTACTCATGTAGTTGTTCAAGCTAAACTTACTTGTAGTTGTTCAAGCTAAACTTACTCATGTAGTTGTTCATGCAAAGCTTACTCATGTAGTTGTTCAAGCTAAACTTACTCATGTAGTTGTTCAAGCTAAACTTACTCATGTAGTTGTTCAAGCTAAACTTACTCATGTAGTTGTTCAAGCTAAACTTACTCATGTAGTTGTTCAAGGTAAACCTACTTGTGTAGTTGTTCAAGCTACACTTACTTGTGCAGTTGTTCAAGCTAAACTTACTCATGGAGTTGTTCAAGCTTAACTTACTCATGCAGTTGTTCAAGCGAAACTTACTCATGTAGTTGTTCAAGCTAAACTTACTCATGTATTTGTTCATGCTAAACTTACTCATGTAGTTGTTCAAGCTAAACTTACTCATGCAGTTGTTCAAGCTAAACTTACTCATGTAATTGTTCATGCTAAACTTACTCATGTAGTTGTTCAAGCTAAACTTACTCATGTATTTGTTCAAGGTAAACTTACTCATGTAATTGTTCAAGATAAACTTATACATGTAGTTGTTTAAACTAAACTTACTGATGTAGTTGTTCAAGCTAAACTTACTCGTGTAATTGTTCAAGCTAAAGTTACTCAGGTAATTGTTCAAGCTAAACTTACTCATGTAATTGTTCAAGCTAAACTTACTCGTGTAGTTGTTCAAGCTAAACTTACTCATGTAATTGTTCAAGCTAACCTTACTCATGTAGTTGTTCAAGCTAAACTTACTCATGTAGTTGTTCAAGCTAAACTTACTCATGTAATTGTTGAAGCTAAACTTACTCGTGTAATTGTTGAAGCTAAACTTACTCATGTAATTGTTCAAGCTAAACTTACTCATGTAATTGTTCAAGGTAAACTTACTCATGTAGTTGTTCAAGCTTATCTGATCTTATACAACCAATAAGTTGTAGTAATGAGAACACTTCATCTATATCCCAGAATCCTGATGACAACTTTTCTAAAAATAAACAGGTACAATAACTATTTAATCTAATGATTTATGAAAATGCATTTCAAACAATCTCTTTACAATGATCATAATATGCATTATTATACCTCACTAACTTCTCATTGGCTTAAATTAAATCACATGACCTGAAACAATTTTAATGTTTTGTGAAAATTAACCCAAACGGGAAACAACTAGTTGTTTACCGGGTAACAACCCTCTTGTTCCCCGGTAAACAACCCATGGCGTGCATTTAACATTTGTTAAAAATTTGTCAAAAGTTATTAAGTACACATTTTGTTTAAATACATGTATTTATTTAAATGCCCAATCCTTGGTCTGTTGTTCAGTATAATAAAACAGTTATTGCCTTCAATGGATTGTAAACATCAGAATTGTTAACCCTCAAGGGGTTGTTTCACTCGGGCTAAAGCCCTCGGGAAAACAACCCTCTTCAGGTTAACAATTCTGGATGTTTACATCCAATAATTGTTTAATGTTATATAAAACATTATCTGATGTTCTTGTGGCAAGTAGAATTTTGATAGGCTAAACATTTACTTCTAACACTTCATGGAAGCTGTGCTGTGTTTTTCATATGGCACAGAAAATCAATAATCGCTCTCACCTATTGTCTGTGCTGTGTATTTCATATGCCATAGAAAATCAATAATCACTCTCTGTGACCTTTGTCCAAAGATACATGTATTTATGTTTTTCCTATAATAACTGTTTAACAAAACCACTGCCTTTTAAAACGGGGTATATAACATCTCGAGACTGATAACATATATTAATTACTAAATATAGAATATTATTACTAACATGCATTTAAATATAGAAACTAGTTGAAATTCTAATATTGTCAGATTTGAATGCATTTGTAATATGTGCTGTTGAAGATGATTCTTATTTTATTTTAGAGTGTGATAAATATATTGATATCAGGTGCAGATTTACAAAAAATCATATTGTAATTACACCTTATATAAGAATGCTGGATTCTGATTGGTTAATAGCCATGGTATTTTTTTTACAAATTCAGGCCTTGCATAAGAATGCTGGATTCTGATTGGTTAATAGCCATGATATTTTTTTTTACAAATTCAGGCCTTGCATTGTGAATTTGCATAATTTTTACTTCATGTAGGTGTATTTGCATAAGATTTAACTTTTTGTAATGGTATTTGCAAAATCGTATTTGCCGTTTTTCCCTTCACCGAGATGCTTGTAACAAAATTTGTAAGCAGTTATCAGTTGTGCATTTCATGTAACAATCGTATTTGCCGTTTTTACCCTTCACCTATACACTTGTAACAAAATTTGCAAAACATTATCAGTTGTGCGTTTTATGTAACATCATTCGGTAGAATTAAACAGGTACATCATGTTAGGCCCTGAAAACGACAAACAAAAGGTACTATTTATTTAGCCAGCGTTCTAAATAATATTCGGTGTAATTAAACAGATATATCATGTTTGGGAGGGGAATTTGCAAAAAATACCAGTCTTTAGACTAAATTTCCATTGCCATATTCGGCTCGGGAAATTTAGTCTCTCGACTGGTATTTTTTCCTCCCAAACATGATATATCTGTATAAAATTCATCTACTTTTAAATTGGTTCAGCCATTATTTGTACATTTTACCAAGGATCTCAATAACTTTGGAAAATATTTATATGTTGATGATTGATTGATTGTTGTTTAACACCAACTCAGCAATCTTTCAGCTATATCATGGCAAGAACAAGTTAATTTTCAATGAGATGATGATGAAGTCCTCATTGTAATAGACAACATGAGAGATGATGAGATCCGCTTTGTACTAAACCAACACGTGTAGTTGGATTTATGCTATCTCATAGAAACAACAGTCTGTGGGTAAACTTGTCGCCCCCACTCGGCCACATGATCATGATTCCGAGCTAACCAGTCTTTGCTCTTTGCTGCATGCTTAGCGGGGAGGCATCAAATACCAATCTTATACTCTTTGGATAGACCCAATCTGGGCTCAAACCAACAACCTACTTCACTCATAGCACCACTAATTCGGTAATATGTTGACGAGAATATGAATAATATATGTGAAACATGTATACAGTCATACCTGTCTTATGTGACCTACTAATGGAACACTGCAACATGTATACAGTCATACCTGTCTTATGTGACCTACTAATGGAACACTGAAACATGTATACAGTCATACCTGTCTTATGTGACCTACTAATGGAACACCGAAACATGTATACAGTCATACCTGTCTTATGTGACCTACTAATGGAACACTGAAACATGTATACAGTCATACCTGTCTTATGTGACCTACTAATGGAACACTGAAACATGTATAGTCATACCTGTCTTATGTGACCTACTAATGGAACACAGAAACATGTATACAGTCATACCTGTCTTATGTGACCTACTAATGGAACACAGAAACATGTATACAGTCATACCTGTCTTATGTGACCTACTAATGGAACACTGAAACATGTAGACAGTCATACCTGTCTTATGCGACCTACTAATGGAACACTGAAACATGTATGCAGCCATACCTGTCTTATGTGACCTACTAATGGAACATTGAAACATGTATGCAGTCATACCTGTCTTATGTGACCTACTAATGGAACACTGAAACATGTATAGTCATACCTGTCTTATGTGACCTACTAATGGAACACTGAAACATGTATACAGTCATACCTGTCTTATGTGACCTATTAATGGAACACTGAAACTTGTATACAGTCATACCTGTCTTATGTGACCTACTAATGGAACACTGAAACATGTATACAGTCATACCTGTCTTATGTGACCTACTAATGGAACACAGAAAAATGTATAGTCATACCTGTCTTATGTGACCTACTAATGGTACACTGAAACATGTATACAGCCATACCTGTCTTATGTGACCTACTAATGGAACACTGAAACATGCATACAGTCATACCTGTCTTATGTGACCTACTAATGGAACACTGAAACATGCATACAGTCATACCTGTCTTATGTGACCTACTAATGGAACACTGAAATATGTATACAGTCATACCTGTCTTATGTGACCTACTAATGGAAGACTGAAACATGTATACAGTCATACCTGTCTTATGTGACCTACTAATGGAACACTGAAACATGTATAGTCATACCTGTCTTATGTGACCTACTAATAGAAAACTGAAACATGTATACAGTCATACCTGTCTTATGTGACCTACTAATGGAACACTGAAACATGTATACAGTCATACCTGTCTTATGTGACCTACTAATGGAACACTGAAACATGTATGCAATCATACCTGTCTTATGTGACCTATTAATGGAACACTGAAACATGTATGCAGTCATACCTGTCTTATGTGACCTACAAATGGAACACTGAAACATGTATATAGTCATACCTGTCTTATGTGACCTACTAATGGAACACTGAAACCAGGCATACAGTCATACCTGTCTTATGTGACCTACTAATGGAACACTGAAACATGTATACAGTCATACCTGTCTTATGTGACCTACTAATGGAACACTGAAACATGTATACTGTTATACCTGTCTTATGTGACCTACTAATGGAACACAGAAACATGTATACAGTCATACCTGTCTTATGTGACCTACTAATGGTACACTGAAACATGTATACAGTCATATCTGTCTTATGTGAGCTACTAATGGAACACTGAAACATGTATACAGTCATACCTGTCTTATGTGACCTACTAATAGAGCACTGAAACATGTATACAGTCATACCTGTCTTATGTGACCTACTAATGGAACACTGAAACATGTATACAGTCATACCTGTCTTATGTGACCTACTAATGGAACACTGAAACATGTATATAGTCATACCTGTCTTATGTGACCTACTAATGGAACACTGAAACATGTATACAGTCATACCTGTCTTATGTGACCTACTAATGGAACACTGAAACATGTATAGTCATACCTGTCTTATGTGACCTACTAATAGAACACTGAAACATGTACAGTCATACCTGTCTGATGTGACCTACTAATGGAACACTGAAACATGTATACAGTCATACCTGTCTTATGTGACCTACTAATGGAACACTGAAACATGCACAGTCATACCTGTCTTATGTGACCTACTAATGGAACACTGAAACATGTATACAGTCATACCTGTCTTATGTGACCTACTAATGGAACACTGAAACATGTATACAGTCATACCTGTCTTATGTGACCTACTAATGGAACACTGAAACATGTATACAGTCATACCTGTCTTATGTGACCTACTAATAGAACACTGAAACATGTATACAGTCATACCTGTCTTATGTGACCTATTAATGGAACACTGAAACATGTATACAGTCATACCTGTCTTATGTGACCTACTAATGGAACACTGAAACATGCATAGTCATACCTGTCTTATGTGACCTACTAATGGAACACTGAAACATGTATACAGTCATACCTGTCTTATGTGACCTACTAATGGAACACTGAAAACATGTATACAGTCATACCTGTCTTATGTGACCTACTAATGGAACACTGAAACATGTATACAGTCATACCTGTCTTATGTGAGCTAGTAATGGAACACTGAAACATGTATACAGTCATACCTGTCTTATGTGACCTATTAATGGAACACTGAAACATGTATACAGTCATACCTGTCTTATGTGACCTACTAATGGAACACTGAAACATGCATACAGTCATACCTGTCTTATGTGACCTACTAATGGAACACTGAAACATGTATACAGTCATACCTGTCTTATGTGAGCTAGTAATGGAACACTGAAACATGTATACAGTCATACCTGTCTTATGTGACCTACTAATGGAACACTGAAACATGTATACAGTCATACCTGTCTTATGTGACCTACTAATGGAACACAGAAAAATGTATAGTCATACCTGTCTTATGTGACCTACTAATGGTACACTGAAACATGTATACAGCCATACCTGTCTTATGTGACCTACTAATGGAACACTGAAACATGCATACAGTCATACCTGTCTTATGTGACCTACTAATGGAACACTGAAACATGTATACAGTCATACCTGTCTTATGTGACCTACTAATGGAACACTGAAATATGTATACAGTCATACCTGTCTTATGTGACCTACTAATGGAAGACTGAAACATGTATACAGTCATACCTGTCTTATGTGACCTACTAATGGAACACTGAAACATGTAGACAGTCATACTTGTCTTATGTGACCTACTAATGGAACACTGAAACATGTATAGTCATACCTGTCTTATGTGACCTACTAATAGAAAACTGAAACATGTATACAGTCATACCTGTCTTATGTGACCTACTAATGGAACACTGAAACATGTATACAGTCATACCTGTCTTATGTGACCTACTAATGGAACACTGAAACATGTATGCAATCATACCTGTCTTATGTGACCTATTAATGGAACACTGAAACATGTATGCAGTCATACCTGTCTTATGTGACCTACTAATGGAACACTGAAACATGTATACAGTCATACCTGTCTTATGTGACCTACTAATGGAACACTGAAACCATGTATACAGTCATACCTGTCTTATGTGACCTACTAATGGAACACTGAAACATGTATACAGTCATACCTGTCTTATGTGACCTACTAATGGAACACTGAAACCATGTATACAGTCATACCTGTCTTATGTGACCTACTAATGGAACACTGAAACATGTATACTGTTATACCTGTCTTATGTGACCTACTAATGGAACACAGAAACATGTATACAGTCATACCTGTCTTATGTGACCTACTAATGGTACACTGAAACATGTATACAGTCATATCTGTCTTATGTGAGCTACTAATGGAACACTGAAACATGTATACAGTCATACCTGTCTTATGTGACCTACTAATAGAACACTGAAACATGTATACAGTCATACCTGTCTTATGTGACCTACTAATGGAACACTGAAACATGTATACAGTCATACCTGTCTTATGTGACCTACTAATGGAACACTGAAACATGTATACAGTCATACCTGTCTTATGTGACCTACTAATGGAACACTGAAACATGTATAGTCATACCTGTCTTATGTGACCTACTAATAGAACACTGAAACATGTATACAGTCATACCTGTCTTATGTGACCTACTAATGGAACACTGAAACATGTATACAGTCATACCTGTCTTATGTGACCTACTAATGGAACACTGAAACATGTATACAGTCATACCTGTCTTATGTGACCTACTAATGGAACACTGAAACATGTATACAGTCATACCTGTCTTATGTGACCTACTAATGGAACACTGAAACATGTATACAGTCATACCTGTCTTATGTGACCTACTAATAGAACACTGAAACATGTATACAGTCATACCTGTCTTATATGACCTATTAATGGAACACTGAAACATGTATACAGTCATACCTGTCTTATGTGACCTACTAATGGAACACTGAAACATGCATAGTCATACCTGTCTTATGTGACCTACTAATGGAACACTGAAACATGTATACAGTCATACCTGTCTTATGTGACCTACTAATGGAACACTGAAAACATGTATACAGTCATACCTGTCTTATGTGACCTACTAATGGAACATTGAAACATGTATACAGTCATACCTGTCTTATGTGACCTACTAATGGAACACTGAAATATGTATGCAGTCATACCTGTCTTATGTGACCTACTAATGGAACACTGAAACATGTATGCAGTCATGCCTGTCTTATGTGACCTACTAATGGAACACTGAAACATGTATGCAGTCATACCTGTCTTATGTGACCTACTAATGGAACACTGAAACATGTATACAGTCATACCTGTCTTATGTGACCTACTAATGGAACACTGAAACATGTATACAGTCATACCTGTCTTATGTGAGCTAGTAATGGAAAACTGAAACATGTATACAGTCATACCTGTCTTATGTGACCTACTAATGAAACACTGAAACATGTATACAGTCATACCTGTCTTATGTGACCTACTAATGGAACACTGAAACATGCATACAGTCATACCTGTCTTATGTGACCTACTAATGGAACATCGAAACATGTATAGTCATACCTGTCTTATGTGACCTACTAATGGAACACTGAAACATGTATACAGTCATACCTGTCTTATGTGACCTACTAATGGAACACTGAAACATGTATACAGTCATACCTGTCTTATGTGACCTACTAATGGAACACTGAAAACATGTATACAGTCATACCTGTCTTATGTGACCTACTAATGGAACATTGAAACATGTATAGTCATACCTGTCTTATGTGACCTACTAATGGAACACTGAAATATGTATGCAGTCATACCTGTCTTATGTGACCTACTAATGGAACACTGAAACATGTATGCAGTCATACCTGTCTTATGTGACCTACAAATGGAACACTGAAACATGTATGCAGTCATACCTGTCTTATGTGACCTACTAATGGAACACTGAAACATGTATACAGTCATACCTGTCTTATGTGACCTACTAATGGAACACTGAAACATGTATACAGTCATACCTGTCTTATGTGACCTACTAATGGAACACTGAAACATGCATACAGTCATACCTGTCTTATGTGACCTACTAATGGAACACTGAAACATGTATAGTCATACCTGTCTTATGTGACCTACTAATAGAACACTGAAACATGTATACAGTCATACCTGTCTTATGTGACCTCCTAATGGAACACTGAAACATGTATACAGTCATACCTGTCTTATGTGACCTACTAATGGAACACTGAAACATGTATACAGTCTTACCGGTCTTATGCGACCTACTAATGGAACACCGAAACATGTATACAGTCATAACTGTCTTATGTGACCTACTAATGGAACACTGAAATATGTATACAGTCTTACCGGTCTTATGCGACCTACTAATGGAACACCGAAACATGTATACAGTCATACCTGTCTTATGTGACGTACTAATGGAACACCGGAACATGCATAGTCATACCTGTCTTATGTGACCTACTAATGGAACACTGAAACATGCATACAGTCATACCTGTCTTATGAGACCTACTAATGGAACACTGAAACATGTATACAGTCATACCTGTCTTATGTGACCTACTAATGGAACACCGGAACATGCATACAGTCATACCTGTCTTATGTGACCTACTAATGGAACACTGAAACATGTATACAGTCATACCTGTCTTATGTGACCTACTAATGGAACACTGAAACATGTATACAGTCATACCTGTCTTATGTGACCTACTAATGGAACACTGAAACATGTATACAGTCATACCTGTCTTATGTGACCTAATAATGGAACACTGAAACATGTATACAGTCATACCTGTCTTATGTGACCTAATAATGGAACACTGAAACATGTATACAGTCATACCTGTCTTATGTGACCTACTAATGGAACACTGAAACATGCATACAGTCATACCTGTCTTATGTGACCTACTAATGGAACACTGAAACATGCATAGTCATACCTGTCTTATGTGACCTACTAATGGAACACTGAAACATGCATAGTCATACCTGTCTTATGTGACCTAATAATGGAACACTGAAACATGTATAGTCATACCTGTCTTATGTGAACTACTAATGGAACACTGAAACATGTATACAGTCATACCTGTCTTATGCGACCTACTAATGGAACACTGAAACATGTATACAGTCATACCTGTCTTATGTGACCTACTAATGGAACACTGAAACATGTATACAGTCATACCTGTCTTATGTGACCTACTAATGGAACACTGAAACATGTATACAGTCATACCTGTCTTATGCGACCTACTAATGGAACACCAAAACATGTATAGTCATACCTGTCTTATGTGACCTACTAATGGAACACTGAAATATGTATACAGTCATACCTGTCTTATGTGACCTACTAATGGAACACTGAAACATGCATGCAGTCATACCTGTCTTATGTGACCTACTAATGGAACACTGAAACATGTATGCAGTCATACCTGTCTTATGTGACCTACTAATGGAACACCGAAACATGTATAGTCATACCTGTCTTATGCGACCTACTAATGGAACACCGAAACATGTATACAGTCATACCTGTCTTATACGACCTACTAATGGAACACCGAAACTTGCATAGTCATACCTGTCTTATGCGACCTACTAATGGAACACTGAAACATGTATACAGTCATACCTGTCTTATGTGACCTACTAATGGAACACTGAAACATTTATACAGTCATAATTGTCTTATGTGACCTACTAATGGAACACTGAAACATGCATAGTCATACCTGTCTTATGTGACCTACTAATGGAACACTAAAAATGTATGCAGTCATACCTGTCTTATGTGACCTACTAATGGAACACTGAAACATGTATACAGTCATACCTGTCTTATGTGACCTACTAATGGAACACAGAAACATGTATACAGTCATACCTGTCTTATGTGACCTACTATTGGTACACTGAAACATGTATACAGTCATACCTGTCTTATGTGACCTACTAATGGAACACTGAAACATGTATACAGTCATACCTGTCTTATGTGACCTACTAATGGAACACTGAAACATGTATACAGTCATACCTGTCTTATGTGACCTACTAATGGAACACTGAAACATGTATACAGTCATACCTGTCTTATGTGACCTACTAATGGAACACTGAAACATGCATACAGTCATACCTGTCTTATGTGACCTACTAATGGAACACTGAAATATGGATACAGTCATACCTGTCTTATGTGACCTACTAATGGAACACTGAAACATGCATGCAGTCATACCTGTCTTATGTGACCTACTAATGGAACACTGAAACATGTATGCAGTCATACCTGTCTTATGTGACCTACTAATGGAACACCGAAACATGCATAGTCATACCTGTCTTATGCGACCTACTAATGGAACACAGAAACATGTATACAGTCATACCTGTCTTATACGACCTACTAATGGAACACCGAAACTTGCATAGTCATACCTGTCTTATGCGACCTACTAATGGAACACTGAAACATGTATACAGTCATACCTGTCTTATGTGACCTATTAATGGAACACTGAAACATGTATAGTCATACCTGTCTTATGTGACCTACTAATGGAACACTGAAACATGTATACAGTCATACCGGTCTTATGTGACCTATTAATGGAACACTGAAACTTGTATACAGTCATACCTGTCTTATGTGACCTACTAATGGAACACTGAAACATGTATACAGTCATACCTGTCTTATGTGACCTACTAATGGAACACAGAAAAATGTATAGTCATACCTGTCTTATGTGACCTACTAATGGTACACTGAAACATGTATACAGCCATACCTGTCTTATGTGACCTACTAATGGAACACTGAAACATGCATACAGTCATACCTGTCTTATGTGACCTACTAATGGAACACTGAAACATGCATACAGTCATACCTGTCTTATGTGACCTACTAATGGAACACTGAAATATGTATACAGTCATACCTGTCTTATGTGACCTACTAATGGAAGACTGAAACATGTATACAGTCATACCTGTCTTATGTGACCTACTAATGGAACACTGAAACATGTAGACAGTCATACTTGTCTTATGTGACCTACTAATGGAACACTGAAACATGTATAGTCATACCTGTCTTATGTGACCTACTAATAGAAAACTGAAACATGTATACAGTCATACCTGTCTTATGTGACCTACTAATGGAACACTGAAACATGTATACAGTCATACCTGTCTTATGTGACCTACTAATGGAACACTGAAACATGTATGCAATCATACCTGTCTTATGTGACCTATTAATGGAACACTGAAACATGTATGCAGTCATACCTGTCTTATGTGACCTACTAATGGAACACTGAAACATGTATATAGTCATACCTGTCTTATGTGACCTACTAATGGAACACTGAAACCATGCATACAGTCATACCTGTCTTATGTGACCTACTAATGGAACACTGAAACATGTATACAGTCATACCTGTCTTATGTGACCTACTAATGGAACACTGAAACATGTATACTGTTATACCTGTCTTATGTGACCTACTAATGGAACACAGAAACATGTATACAGTCATACCTGTCTTATGTGACCTACTAATGGTACACTGAAACATGTATACAGTCATATCTGTCTTATGTGAGCTACTAATGGAACACTGAAACATGTATACAGTCATACCTGTCTTATGTGACCTACTAATAGAGCACTGAAACATGTATACAGTCATACCTGTCTTATGTGACCTACTAATGGAACACTGAAACATGTATACAGTCATACCTGTCTTATGTGACCTACTAATGGAACACTGAAACATGTATATAGTTATACCTGTCTTATGTGACCTACTAATGGAACACTGAAACATGTATACAGTCATATCTGTCTTATGTGACCTACTAATGGAACACTGAAACATGTATAGTCATACCTGTCTTATGTGACCTACTAATAGAACACTGAAACATGTACAGTCATACCTGTCTTATGTGACCTACTAATGGAACACTGAAACATGTATACAGTCATACCTGTCTTATGTGACCTACTAATGGAACACTGAAACATGCACAGTCATACCTGTCTTATGTGACCTACTAATGGAACACTGAAACATGTATACAGTCATACCTGTCTTATGTGACCTACTAATGGAACACTGAAACATGTATACAGTCATACCTGTCTTATGTGACCTACTAATGGAACACTGAAACATGTATACAGTCATACCTGTCTTATGTGACCTACTAATAGAACACTGAAACATGTATACAGTCATACCTGTCTTATGTGACCTATTAATGGAACACTGAAACATGTATACAGTCATACCTGTCTTATGTGACCTACTAATGGAACACTGAAACATGCATAGTCATACCTGTCTTATGTGACCTACTAATGGAACACTGAAACATGTATACAGTCATACCTGTCTTATGTGACCTACTAATGGAACACTGAAAACATGTATACAGTCATACCTGTCTTATGTGACCTACTAATGGAACATTGAAACATGTATACAGTCATACCTGTCTTATGTGACCTACTAATGGAACACTGAAATATGTATGCAGTCATACCTGTCTTATGTGACCTACTAATGGAACACTGAAACATGTATGCAGTCATGCCTGTCTTATGTGACCTACTAATGGAACACTGAAACATGTATGCAGTCATACCTGTCTTATGTGACCTACTAATGGAACACTGAAACATGTATACAGTCATACCTGTCTTATGTGACCTACTAATGGAACACTGAAACATGTATACAGTCATACCTGTCTTATGTGAGCTAGTAATGGAACACTGAAACATGTATACAGTCATACCTGTCTTATGTGACCTACTAATGGAACACTGAAACATGTATACAGTCATACCTGTCTTATGTGACCTACTAATGGAACACTGAAACATGCATACAGTCATACCTGTCTTATGTGACCTACTAATGGAACACTGAAACATGTATACAGTCATACCTGTCTTATGTGAGCTAGTAATGGAACACTGAAACATGTATACAGTCATACCTGTCTTATGTGACCTACTAATGGAACACTGAAACATGTATACAGTCATACCTGTCTTATGTGACCTACTAATGGAACACAGAAAAATGTATAGTCATACCTGTCTTATGTGACCTACTAATGGTACACTGAAACATGTATACAGCCATACCTGTCTTATGTGACCTACTAATGGAACACTGAAACATGCATACAGTCATACCTGTCTTATGTGACCTACTAATGGAACACTGAAACATGTATACAGTCATACCTGTCTTATGTGACCTACTAATGGAACACTGAAATATGCATAGTCATACCTGTCTTATGTGACCTACTAATGGAACACTAAAAATGTATGCAGTCATACCTGTCTTATGTGACCTACTAATGGAACACTGAAACATGTATACAGTCATACCTGTCTTATGTGACCTACTAATGGAACACAGAAACATGTATACAGTCATACCTGTCTTATGTGACCTACTATTGGTACACTGAAACATGTATACAGTCATACCTGTCTTATGTGACCTACTAATGGAACACTGAAACATGTATACAGTCATACCTGTCTTATGTGACCTACTAATGGAACACTGAAACATGTATACAGTCATACCTGTCTTATGTGACCTACTAATGGAACACTGAAACATGTATACAGTCATACCTGTCTTATGTGACCTACTAATGGAACACTGAAACATGCATACAGTCATACCTGTCTTATGTGACCTACTAATGGAACACTGAAATATGGATACAGTCATACCTGTCTTATGTGACCTACTAATGGAACACTGAAACATGCATGCAGTCATACCTGTCTTATGTGACCTACTAATGGAACACTGAAACATGTATGCAGTCATACCTGTCTTATGTGACCTACTAATGGAACACCGAAACATGCATAGTCATACCTGTCTTATGCGACCTACTAATGGAACACAGAAACATGTATACAGTCATACCTGTCTTATACGACCTACTAATGGAACACCGAAACTTGCATAGTCATACCTGTCTTATGCGACCTACTAATGGAACACTGAAACATGTATACAGTCATACCTGTCTTATGTGACCTATTAATGGAACACTGAAACATGTATAGTCATACCTGTCTTATGTGACCTACTAATGGAACACTGAAACATGTATACAGTCATACCGGTCTTATGTGACCTATTAATGGAACACTGAAACTTGTATACAGTCATACCTGTCTTATGTGACCTACTAATGGAACACTGAAACATGTATACAGTCATACCTGTCTTATGTGACCTACTAATGGAACACAGAAAAATGTATAGTCATACCTGTCTTATGTGACCTACTAATGGTACACTGAAACATGTATACAGCCATACCTGTCTTATGTGACCTACTAATGGAACACTGAAACATGCATACAGTCATACCTGTCTTATGTGACCTACTAATGGAACACTGAAACATGCATACAGTCATACCTGTCTTATGTGACCTACTAATGGAACACTGAAATATGTATACAGTCATACCTGTCTTATGTGACCTACTAATGGAAGACTGAAACATGTATACAGTCATACCTGTCTTATGTGACCTACTAATGGAACACTGAAACATGTAGACAGTCATACTTGTCTTATGTGACCTACTAATGGAACACTGAAACATGTATAGTCATACCTGTCTTATGTGACCTACTAATAGAAAACTGAAACATGTATACAGTCATACCTGTCTTATGTGACCTACTAATGGAACACTGAAACATGTATACAGTCATACCTGTCTTATGTGACCTACTAATGGAACACTGAAACATGTATGCAATCATACCTGTCTTATGTGACCTATTAATGGAACACTGAAACATGTATGCAGTCATACCTGTCTTATGTGACCTACTAATGGAACACTGAAACATGTATATAGTCATACCTGTCTTATGTGACCTACTAATGGAACACTGAAACCATGCATACAGTCATACCTGTCTTATGTGACCTACTAATGGAACACTGAAACATGTATACAGTCATACCTGTCTTATGTGACCTACTAATGGAACACTGAAACATGTATACTGTTATACCTGTCTTATGTGACCTACTAATGGAACACAGAAACATGTATACAGTCATACCTGTCTTATGTGACCTACTAATGGTACACTGAAACATGTATACAGTCATATCTGTCTTATGTGAGCTACTAATGGAACACTGAAACATGTATACAGTCATACCTGTCTTATGTGACCTACTAATAGAGCACTGAAACATGTATACAGTCATACCTGTCTTATGTGACCTACTAATGGAACACTGAAACATGTATACAGTCATACCTGTCTTATGTGACCTACTAATGGAACACTGAAACATGTATATAGTTATACCTGTCTTATGTGACCTACTAATGGAACACTGAAACATGTATACAGTCATATCTGTCTTATGTGACCTACTAATGGAACACTGAAACATGTATAGTCATACCTGTCTTATGTGACCTACTAATAGAACACTGAAACATGTACAGTCATACCTGTCTTATGTGACCTACTAATGGAACACTGAAACATGTATACAGTCATACCTGTCTTATGTGACCTACTAATGGAACACTGAAACATGCACAGTCATACCTGTCTTATGTGACCTACTAATGGAACACTGAAACATGTATACAGTCATACCTGTCTTATGTGACCTACTAATGGAACACTGAAACATGTATACAGTCATACCTGTCTTATGTGACCTACTAATGGAACACTGAAACATGTATACAGTCATACCTGTCTTATGTGACCTACTAATAGAACACTGAAACATGTATACAGTCATACCTGTCTTATGTGACCTATTAATGGAACACTGAAACATGTATACAGTCATACCTGTCTTATGTGACCTACTAATGGAACACTGAAACATGCATAGTCATACCTGTCTTATGTGACCTACTAATGGAACACTGAAACATGTATACAGTCATACCTGTCTTATGTGACCTACTAATGGAACACTGAAAACATGTATACAGTCATACCTGTCTTATGTGACCTACTAATGGAACATTGAAACATGTATACAGTCATACCTGTCTTATGTGACCTACTAATGGAACACTGAAATATGTATGCAGTCATACCTGTCTTATGTGACCTACTAATGGAACACTGAAACATGTATGCAGTCATGCCTGTCTTATGTGACCTACTAATGGAACACTGAAACATGTATGCAGTCATACCTGTCTTATGTGACCTACTAATGGAACACTGAAACATGTATACAGTCATACCTGTCTTATGTGACCTACTAATGGAACACTGAAACATGTATACAGTCATACCTGTCTTATGTGAGCTAGTAATGGAACACTGAAACATGTATACAGTCATACCTGTCTTATGTGACCTACTAATGGAACACTGAAACATGTATACAGTCATACCTGTCTTATGTGACCTACTAATGGAACACTGAAACATGCATACAGTCATACCTGTCTTATGTGACCTACTAATGGAACACTGAAACATGTATACAGTCATACCTGTCTTATGTGAGCTAGTAATGGAACACTGAAACATGTATACAGTCATACCTGTCTTATGTGACCTACTAATGGAACACTGAAACATGTATACAGTCATACCTGTCTTATGTGACCTACTAATGGAACACAGAAAAATGTATAGTCATACCTGTCTTATGTGACCTACTAATGGTACACTGAAACATGTATACAGCCATACCTGTCTTATGTGACCTACTAATGGAACACTGAAACATGCATACAGTCATACCTGTCTTATGTGACCTACTAATGGAACACTGAAACATGTATACAGTCATACCTGTCTTATGTGACCTACTAATGGAACACTGAAATATGTATACAGTCATACCTGTCTTATGTGACCTACTAATGGAAGACTGAAACATGTATACAGTCATACCTGTCTTATGTGACCTACTAATGGAACACTGAAACATGTAGACAGTCATACTTGTCTTATGTGACCTACTAATGGAACACTGAAACATGTATAGTCATACCTGTCTTATGTGACCTACTAATAGAAAACTGAAACATGTATACAGTCATACCTGTCTTATGTGACCTACTAATGGAACACTGAAACATGTATACAGTCATACCTGTCTTATGTGACCTACTAATGGAACACTGAAACATGTATGCAATCATACCTGTCTTATGTGACCTATTAATGGAACACTGAAACATGTATGCAGTCATACCTGTCTTATGTGACCTACTAATGGAACACTGAAACATGTATACAGTCATACCTGTCTTATGTGACCTACTAATGGAACACTGAAACCATGTATACAGTCATACCTGTCTTATGTGACCTACTAATGGAACACTGAAACATGTATACAGTCATACCTGTCTTATGTGACCTACTAATGGAACACTGAAACCATGTATACAGTCATACCTGTCTTATGTGACCTACTAATGGAACACTGAAACATGTATACTGTTATACCTGTCTTATGTGACCTACTAATGGAACACAGAAACATGTATACAGTCATACCTGTCTTATGTGACCTACTAATGGTACACTGAAACATGTATACAGTCATATCTGTCTTATGTGAGCTACTAATGGAACACTGAAACATGTATACAGTCATACCTGTCTTATGTGACCTACTAATAGAACACTGAAACATGTATACAGTCATACCTGTCTTATGTGACCTACTAATGGAACACTGAAACATGTATACAGTCATACCTGTCTTATGTGACCTACTAATGGAACACTGAAACATGTATATAGTCATACCTGTCTTATGTGACCTACTAATGGAACACTGAAACATGTATACAGTCATACCTATCTTATGTGACCTACTAATGGAACACTGAAACATGTATAGTCATACCTGTCTTATGTGACCTACTAATAGAACACTGAAACATGTATACAGTCATACCTGTCTTATGTGACCTACTAATGGAACACTGAAACATGTATACAGTCATACCTGTCTTATGTGACCTACTAATGGAACACTGAAACATGTATACAGTCATACCTGTCTTATGTGACCTACTAATGGAACACTGAAACATGTATACAGTCATACCTGTCTTATGTGACCTACTAATGGAACACTGAAACATGTATACAGTCATACCTGTCTTATGTGACCTACTAATAGAACACTGAAACATGTATACAGTCATACCTGTCTTATATGACCTATTAATGGAACACTGAAACATGTATACAGTCATACCTGTCTTATGTGACCTACTAATGGAACACTGAAACATGCATAGTCATACCTGTCTTATGTGACCTACTAATGGAACACTGAAACATGTATACAGTCATACCTGTCTTATGTGACCTACTAATGGAACACTGAAAACATGTATACAGTCATACCTGTCTTATGTGACCTACTAATGGAACATTGAAACATGTATACAGTCATACCTGTCTTATGTGACCTACTAATGGAACACTGAAATATGTATGCAGTCATACCTGTCTTATGTGACCTACTAATGGAACACTGAAACATGTATGCAGTCATGCCTGTCTTATGTGACCTACTAATGGAACACTGAAACATGTATGCAGTCATACCTGTCTTATGTGACCTACTAATGGAACACTGAAACATGTATACAGTCATACCTGTCTGATGTGACCTACTAATGGAACACTGAAACATGTATACAGTCATACCTGTCTTATGTGAGCTAGTAATGGAAAACTGAAACATGTATACAGTCATACCTGTCTTATGTGACCTACTAATGGAACACTGAAACATGTATACAGTCATACCTGTCTTATGTGACCTACTAATGGAACACTGAAACATGCATACAGTCATACCTGTCTTATGTGACCTACTAATGGAACATCGAAACATGTATAGTCATACCTGTCTTATGTGACCTACTAATGGAACACTGAAACATGTATACAGTCATACCTGTCTTATGTGACCTACTAATGGAACACTGAAACATGTATACAGTCATACCTGTCTTATGTGACCTACTAATGGAACACTGAAAACATGTATACAGTCATACCTGTCTTATGTGACCTACTAATGGAACATTGAAACATGTATAGTCATACCTGTCTTATGTGACCTACTAATGGAACACTGAAATATGTATGCAGTCATACCTGTCTTATGTGACCTACTAATGGAACACTGAAACATGTATGCAGTCATACCTGTCTTATGTGACCTACTAATGGAACACTGAAACATGTATGCAGTCATACCTGTCTTATGTGACCTACTAATGGAACACTGAAACATGTATACAGTCATACCTGTCTTATGTGACCTACTAATGGAACACTGAAACATGTATACAGTCATACCTGTCTTATGTGACCTACTAATGGAACACTGAAACATGCATACAGTCATACCTGTCTTATGTGACCTACTAATGGAACACTGAAACATGTATAGTCATACCTGTCTTATGTGACCTACTAATAGAACACTGAAACATGTATACAGTCATACCTGTCTTATGTGACCTCCTAATGGAACACTGAAACATGTATACAGTCATACCTGTCTTATGTGACCTACTAATGGAACACTGAAACATGTATACAGTCTTACCGGTCTTATGCGACCTACTAATGGAACACCGAAACATGTATACAGTCATAACTGTCTTATGTGACCTACTAATGGAACACTGAAACATGCATACAGTCATACCTGTCTTATGTGACCTACTAATGGAACACTGAAACATGCATAGTCATACCTGTCTTATGTGACCTACTAATGGAACACTGAAACATGCATAGTCATACCTGTCTTATGTGACCTAATAATGGAACACTGAAACATGTATAGTCATACCTGTCTTATGTGAACTACTAATGGAACACTGAAACATGTATACAGTCATACCTGTCTTATGCGACCTACTAATGGAACACTGAAACATGTATACAGTCATACCTGTCTTATGTGACCTACTAATGGAACACTGAAACATGTATACAGTCATACCTGTCTTATGTGACCTACTAATGGAACACTGAAACATGTATACAGTCATACCTGTCTTATGCGACCTACTAATGGAACACCAAAACATGTATAGTCATACCTGTCTTATGTGACCTACTAATGGAACACTGAAACATGTATACAGTCATACCTGTCTTATGTGACCTACTAATGGAACACTGAAACATGTATACAGTCATACCTGTCTTATGTGAGCTAGTAATGGAACACTGAAACATGTATACAGTCATACCTGTCTTATGTGACCTACTAATGGAACACTGAAACATGTATACAGTCATACCTGTCTTATGTGACCTACTAATGGAACACTGAAACATGCATACAGTCATACCTGTCTTATGTGACCTACTAATGGAACACTGAAACATGTATACAGTCATACCTGTCTTATGTGAGCTAGTAATGGAACACTGAAACATGTATACAGTCATACCTGTCTTATGTGACCTACTAATGGAACACTGAAACATGTATACAGTCATACCTGTCTTATGTGACCTACTAATGGAACACAGAAAAATGTATAGTCATACCTGTCTTATGTGACCTACTAATGGTACACTGAAACATGTATACAGCCATACCTGTCTTATGTGACCTACTAATGGAACACTGAAACATGCATACAGTCATACCTGTCTTATGTGACCTACTAATGGAACACTGAAACATGTATACAGTCATACCTGTCTTATGTGACCTACTAATGGAACACTGAAATATGTATACAGTCATACCTGTCTTATGTGACCTACTAATGGAAGACTGAAACATGTATACAGTCATACCTGTCTTATGTGACCTACTAATGGAACACTGAAACATGTAGACAGTCATACTTGTCTTATGTGACCTACTAATGGAACACTGAAACATGTATAGTCATACCTGTCTTATGTGACCTACTAATAGAAAACTGAAACATGTATACAGTCATACCTGTCTTATGTGACCTACTAATGGAACACTGAAACATGTATACAGTCATACCTGTCTTATGTGACCTACTAATGGAACACTGAAACATGTATGCAATCATACCTGTCTTATGTGACCTATTAATGGAACACTGAAACATGTATGCAGTCATACCTGTCTTATGTGACCTACTAATGGAACACTGAAACATGTATACAGTCATACCTGTCTTATGTGACCTACTAATGGAACACTGAAACCATGTATACAGTCATACCTGTCTTATGTGACCTACTAATGGAACACTGAAACATGTATACAGTCATACCTGTCTTATGTGACCTACTAATGGAACACTGAAACCATGTATACAGTCATACCTGTCTTATGTGACCTACTAATGGAACACTGAAACATGTATACTGTTATACCTGTCTTATGTGACCTACTAATGGAACACAGAAACATGTATACAGTCATACCTGTCTTATGTGACCTACTAATGGTACACTGAAACATGTATACAGTCATATCTGTCTTATGTGAGCTACTAATGGAACACTGAAACATGTATACAGTCATACCTGTCTTATGTGACCTACTAATGGAACACTGAAATATGTATACAGTCATACCTGTCTTATGTGACCTACTAATGGAAGACTGAAACATGTATACAGTCATACCTGTCTTATGTGACCTACTAATGGAACACTGAAACATGTAGACAGTCATACTTGTCTTATGTGACCTACTAATGGAACACTGAAACATGTATAGTCATACCTGTCTTATGTGACCTACTAATAGAAAACTGAAACATGTATACAGTCATACCTGTCTTATGTGACCTACTAATGGAACACTGAAACATGTATACAGTCATACCTGTCTTATGTGACCTACTAATGGAACACTGAAACATGTATGCAATCATACCTGTCTTATGTGACCTATTAATGGAACACTGAAACATGTATGCAGTCATACCTGTCTTATGTGACCTACTAATGGAACACTGAAACATGTATATAGTCATACCTGTCTTATGTGACCTACTAATGGAACA
This sequence comes from Bathymodiolus septemdierum, assembly GCA_963383655.1. NCBI lineage: Eukaryota > Metazoa > Mollusca > Bivalvia > Mytilida > Modiolidae > Bathymodiolus > Bathymodiolus septemdierum. The sequence continues at coordinate 116,492 of OY726524.1, forward strand.
CTGAAACCATGCATACAGTCATACCTGTCTTATGTGACCTACTAATGGAACACTGAAACATGTATACAGTCATACCTGTCTTATGTGACCTACTAATGGAACACTGAAACATGTATACTGTTATACCTGTCTTATGTGACCTACTAATGGAACACAGAAACATGTATACAGTCATACCTGTCTTATGTGACCTACTAATGGTACACTGAAACATGTATACAGTCATATCTGTCTTATGTGAGCTACTAATGGAACACTGAAACATGTATACAGTCATACCTGTCTTATGTGACCTACTAATAGAGCACTGAAACATGTATACAGTCATACCTGTCTTATGTGACCTACTAATGGAACACTGAAACATGTATACAGTCATACCTGTCTTATGTGACCTACTAATGGAACACTGAAACATGTATATAGTTATACCTGTCTTATGTGACCTACTAATGGAACACTGAAACATGTATACAGTCATACCTGTCTTATGTGACCTACTAATGGAACACTGAAACATGTATAGTCATACCTGTCTTATGTGACCTACTAATAGAACACTGAAACATGTACAGTCATACCTGTCTTATGTGACCTACTAATGGAACACTGAAACATGTATACAGTCATACCTGTCTTATGTGACCTACTAATGGAACACTGAAACATGCACAGTCATACCTGTCTTATGTGACCTACTAATGGAACACTGAAACATGTATACAGTCATACCTGTCTTATGTGACCTACTAATGGAACACTGAAACATGTATACAGTCATACCTGTCTTATGTGACCTACTAATGGAACACTGAAACATGTATACAGTCATACCTGTCTTATGTGACCTACTAATAGAACACTGAAACATGTATACAGTCATACCTGTCTTATGTGACCTATTAATGGAACACTGAAACATGTATACAGTCATACCTGTCTTATGTGACCTACTAATGGAACACTGAAACATGCATAGTCATACCTGTCTTATGTGACCTACTAATGGAACACTGAAACATGTATACAGTCATACCTGTCTTATGTGACCTACTAATGGAACACTGAAAACATGTATACAGTCATACCTGTCTTATGTGACCTACTAATGGAACATTGAAACATGTATACAGTCATACCTGTCTTATGTGACCTACTAATGGAACACTGAAATATGTATGCAGTCATACCTGTCTTATGTGACCTACTAATGGAACACTGAAACATGTATGCAGTCATGCCTGTCTTATGTGACCTACTAATGGAACACTGAAACATGTATACAGTCATACCTGTCTTATGTGACCTACTAATGGAACACTGAAACATGTATACAGTCATACCTGTCTTATGTGAGCTAGTAATGGAACACTGAAACATGTATACAGTCATACCTGTCTTATGTGACCTACTAATGGAACACTGAAACATGTATACAGTCATACCTGTCTTATGTGACCTACTAATGGAACACTGAAACATGCATACAGTCATACCTGTCTTATGTGACCTACTAATGGAACACTGAAACATGTATACAGTCATACCTGTCTTATGTGAGCTAGTAATGGAACACTGAAACATGTATACAGTCATACCTGTCTTATGTGACCTACTAATGGAACACTGAAACATGTATACAGTCATACCTGTCTTATGTGACCTACTAATGGAACACAGAAAAATGTATAGTCATACCTGTCTTATGTGACCTACTAATGGTACACTGAAACATGTATACAGCCATACCTGTCTTATGTGACCTACTAATGGAACACTGAAACATGCATACAGTCATACCTGTCTTATGTGACCTACTAATGGAACACTGAAACATGTATACAGTCATACCTGTCTTATGTGACCTACTAATGGAACACTGAAATATGTATACAGTCATACCTGTCTTATGTGACCTACTAATGGAAGACTGAAACATGTATACAGTCATACCTGTCTTATGTGACCTACTAATGGAACACTGAAACATGTAGACAGTCATACTTGTCTTATGTGACCTACTAATGGAACACTGAAACATGTATAGTCATACCTGTCTTATGTGACCTACTAATAGAAAACTGAAACATGTATACAGTCATACCTGTCTTATGTGACCTACTAATGGAACACTGAAACATGTATACAGTCATACCTGTCTTATGTGACCTACTAATGGAACACTGAAACATGTATGCAATCATACCTGTCTTATGTGACCTATTAATGGAACACTGAAACATGTATGCAGTCATACCTGTCTTATGTGACCTACTAATGGAACACTGAAACATGTATACAGTCATACCTGTCTTATGTGACCTACTAATGGAACACTGAAACCATGTATACAGTCATACCTGTCTTATGTGACCTACTAATGGAACACTGAAACATGTATACAGTCATACCTGTCTTATGTGACCTACTAATGGAACACTGAAACCATGTATACAGTCATACCTGTCTTATGTGAACTACTAATGGAACACTGAAACATGTATACTGTTATACCTGTCTTATGTGACCTACTAATGGAACACAGAAACATGTATACAGTCATACCTGTCTTATGTGACCTACTAATGGTACACTGAAACATGTATACAGTCATATCTGTCTTATGTGAGCTACTAATGGAACACTGAAACATGTATACAGTCATACCTGTCTTATGTGACCTACTAATAGAACACTGAAACATGTATACAGTCATACCTGTCTTATGTGACCTACTAATGGAACACTGAAACATGTATACAGTCATACCTGTCTTATGTGACCTACTAATGGAACACTGAAACATGTATATAGTCATACCTGTCTTATGTGACCTACTAATGGAACACTGAAACATGTATACAGTCATACCTGTCTTATGTGACCTACTAATGGAACACTGAAACATGTATAGTCATACCTGTCTTATGTGACCTACTAATAGAACACTGAAACATGTATACAGTCATACCTGTCTTATGTGACCTACTAATGGAACACTGAAACATGTATACAGTCATACCTGTCTTATGTGACCTACTAATGGAACACTGAAACATGTATACAGTCATACCTGTCTTATGTGACCTACTAATGGAACACTGAAACATGTATACAGTCATACCTGTCTTATGTGACCTACTAATGGAACACTGAAACATGTATACAGTCATACCTGTCTTATGTGACCTACTAATAGAACACTGAAACATGTATACAGTCATACCTGTCTTATATGACCTATTAATGGAACACTGAAACATGTATACAGTCATACCTGTCTTATGTGACCTACTAATGGAACACTGAAACATGCATAGTCATACCTGTCTTATGTGACCTACTAATGGAACACTGAAACATGTATACAGTCATACCTGTCTTATGTGACCTACTAATGGAACACTGAAAACATGTATACAGTCATACCTGTCTTATGTGACCTACTAATGGAACATTGAAACATGTATACAGTCATACCTGTCTTATGTGACCTACTAATGGAACACTGAAATATGTATGCAGTCATACCTGTCTTATGTGACCTACTAATGGAACACTGAAACATGTATGCAGTCATGCCTGTCTTATGTGACCTACTAATGGAACACTGAAACATGTATGCAGTCATACCTGTCTTATGTGACCTACTAATGGAACACTGAAACATGTATACAGTCATACCTGTCTTATGTGACCTACTAATGGAACACTGAAACATGTATACAGTCATACCTGTCTTATGTGAGCTAGTAATGGAAAACTGAAACATGTATACAGTCATACCTGTCTTATGTGACCTACTAATGGAACACTGAAACATGTATACAGTCATACCTGTCTTATGTGACCTACTAATGGAACACTGAAACATGCATACAGTCATACCTGTCTTATGTGACCTACTAATGGAACATCGAAACATGTATAGTCATACCTGTCTTATGTGACCTACTAATGGAACACTGAAACATGTATACAGTCATACCTGTCTTATGTGACCTACTAATGGAACACTGAAACATGTATACAGTCATACCTGTCTTATGTGACCTACTAATGGAACACTGAAAACATGTATACAGTCATACCTGTCTTATGTGACCTACTAATGGAACATTGAAACATGTATAGTCATACCTGTCTTATGTGACCTACTAATGGAACACTGAAATATGTATGCAGTCATACCTGTCTTATGTGACCTACTAATGGAACACTGAAACATGTATGCAGTCATACCTGTCTTATGTGACCTACTAATGGAACACTGAAACATGTATGCAGTCATACCTGTCTTATGTGACCTACTAATGGAACACTGAAACATGTATACAGTCATACCTGTCTTATGTGACCTACTAATGGAACACTGAAACATGTATACAGTCATACCTGTCTTATGTGACCTACTAATGGAACACTGAAACATGCATACAGTCATACCTGTCTTATGTGACCTACTAATGGAACACTGAAACATGTATAGTCATACCTGTCTTATGTGAACTACTAATAGAACACTGAAACATGTATACAGTCATACCTGTCTTATGTGACCTCCTAATGGAACACTGAAACATGTATACAGTCATACCTGTCTTATGTGACCTACTAATGGAACACTGAAACATGTATACAGTCTTACCGGTCTTATGCGACCTACTAATGGAACACCGAAACATGTATACAGTCATAACTGTCTTATGTGACCTACTAATGGAACACTGAAACATGCATACAGTCATACCTGTCTTATGTGACCTACTAATGGAACACTGAAACATGCATAGTCATACCTGTCTTATGTGACCTACTAATGGAACACTGAAACATGCATAGTCATACCTGTCTTATGTGACCTAATAATGGAACACTGAAACATGTATAGTCATACCTGTCTTATGTGAACTACTAATGGAACACTGAAACATGTATACAGTCATACCTGTCTTATGCGACCTACTAATGGAACACTGAAACATGTATACAGTCATACCTGTCTTATGTGACCTACTAATGGAACACTGAAACATGTATACAGTCATACCTGTCTTATGTGACCTACTAATGGAACACTGAAACATGTATACAGTCATACCTGTCTTATGCGACCTACTAATGGAACACCAAAACATGTATAGTCATACCTGTCTTATGTGACCTACTAATGGAACACTGAAACATGTATACAGTCATACCTGTCTTATGTGACCTACTAATGGAACACTGAAACATGTATACAGTCATACCTGTCTTATGTGAGCTAGTAATGGAACACTGAAACATGTATACAGTCATACCTGTCTTATGTGACCTACTAATGGAACACTGAAACATGTATACAGTCATACCTGTCTTATGTGACCTACTAATGGAACACTGAAACATGCATACAGTCATACCTGTCTTATGTGACCTACTAATGGAACACTGAAACATGTATACAGTCATACCTGTCTTATGTGAGCTAGTAATGGAACACTGAAACATGTATACAGTCATACCTGTCTTATGTGACCTACTAATGGAACACTGAAACATGTATACAGTCATACCTGTCTTATGTGACCTACTAATGGAACACAGAAAAATGTATAGTCATACCTGTCTTATGTGACCTACTAATGGTACACTGAAACATGTATACAGCCATACCTGTCTTATGTGACCTACTAATGGAACACTGAAACATGCATACAGTCATACCTGTCTTATGTGACCTACTAATGGAACACTGAAACATGTATACAGTCATACCTGTCTTATGTGACCTACTAATGGAACACTGAAATATGTATACAGTCATACCTGTCTTATGTGACCTACTAATGGAAGACTGAAACATGTATACAGTCATACCTGTCTTATGTGACCTACTAATGGAACACTGAAACATGTAGACAGTCATACTTGTCTTATGTGACCTACTAATGGAACACTGAAACATGTATAGTCATACCTGTCTTATGTGACCTACTAATAGAAAACTGAAACATGTATACAGTCATACCTGTCTTATGTGACCTACTAATGGAACACTGAAACATGTATGCAATCATACCTGTCTTATGTGACCTATTAATGGAACACTGAAACATGTATGCAGTCATACCTGTCTTATGTGACCTACTAATGGAACACTGAAACATGTATACAGTCATACCTGTCTTATGTGACCTACTAATGGAACACTGAAACCATGTATACAGTCATACCTGTCTTATGTGACCTACTAATGGAACACTGAAACATGTATACAGTCATACCTGTCTTATGTGACCTACTAATGGAACACTGAAACCATGTATACAGTCATACCTGTCTTATGTGACCTACTAATGGAACACTGAAACATGTATACTGTTATACCTGTCTTATGTGACCTACTAATGGAACACAGAAACATGTATACAGTCATACCTGTCTTATGTGACCTACTAATGGTACACTGAAACATGTATACAGTCATATCTGTCTTATGTGAGCTACTAATGGAACACTGAAACATGTATACAGTCATACCTGTCTTATGTGACCTACTAATAGAACACTGAAACATGTATAGTCATACCTGTCTTATGTGACCTACTAATGGAACACTGAAACATGTATACAGTCATACCTGTCTTATGTGACCTACTAATGGAACACTGAAACATGTATATAGTCATACCTGTCTTATGTGACCTACTAATGGAACACTGAAACATGTATACAGTCATACCTGTCTTATGTGACCTACTAATGGAACACTGAAACATGTATAGTCATACCTGTCTTATGTGACCTACTAATAGAACACTGAAACATGTATACAGTCATACCTGTCTTATGTGACCTACTAATGGAACACTGAAACATGTATACAGTCATACCTGTCTTATGTGACCTACTAATGGAACACTGAAACATGTATACAGTCATACCTGTCTTATGTGACCTACTAATGGAACACTGAAACATGTATACAGTCATACCTGTCTTATGTGACCTACTAATGGAACACTGAAACATGTATACAGTCATACCTGTCTTATGTGACCTACTAATAGAACACTGAAACATGTATACAGTCATACCTGTCTTATATGACCTATTAATGGAACACTGAAACATGTATACAGTCATACCTGTCTTATGTGACCTACTAATGGAACACTGAAACATGTATACAGTCATACCTGTCTTATGTGACCTACTAATGGAACACTGAAACATGTATACAGTCATACCTGTCTTATGTGACCTACTAATGGAACACTGAAAACATGTATACAGTCATACCTGTCTTATGTGACCTACTAATGGAACATTGAAACATGTATACAGTCATACCTGTCTTATGTGACCTACTAATGGAACACTGAAATATGTATGCAGTCATACCTGTCTTATGTGACCTACTAATGGAACACTGAAACATGTATGCAGTCATGCCTGTCTTATGTGACCTACTAATGGAACACTGAAACATGTATGCAGTCATACCTGTCTTATGTGACCTACTAATGGAACACTGAAACATGTATACAGTCATACCTGTCTTATGTGACCTACTAATGGAACACTGAAACATGTATACAGTCATACCTGTCTTATGTGAGCTAGTAATGGAAAACTGAAACATGTATACAGTCATACCTGTCTTATGTGACCTACTAATGGAACACTGAAACATGTATACAGTCATACCTGTCTTATGTGACCTACTAATGGAACACTGAAACATGCATACAGTCATACCTGTCTTATGTGACCTACTAATGGAACATCGAAACATGTATAGTCATACCTGTCTTATGTGACCTACTAATGGAACACTGAAACATGTATACAGTCATACCTGTCTTATGTGACCTACTAATGGAACACTGAAACATGTATACAGTCATACCTGTCTTATGTGACCTACTAATGGAACACTGAAAACATGTATACAGTCATACCTGTCTTATGTGACCTACTAATGGAACATTGAAACATGTATAGTCATACCTGTCTTATGTGACCTACTAATGGAACACTGAAATATGTATGCAGTCATACCTGTCTTATGTGACCTACTAATGGAACACTGAAACATGTATGCAGTCATACCTGTCTTATGTGACCTACTAATGGAACACTGAAACATGTATGCAGTCATACCTGTCTTATGTGACCTACTAATGGAACACTGAAACATGTATACAGTCATACCTGTCTTATGTGACCTACTAATGGAACACTGAAACATGTATACAGTCATACCTGTCTTATGTGACCTACTAATGGAACACTGAAACATGCATACAGTCATACCTGTCTTATGTGACCTACTAATGGAACACTGAAACATGCATAGTCATATCTGTCTTATGTGACCTACTAATAGAACACTGAAACATGTATACAGTCATACCTGTCTTATGTGACCTCCTAATGGAACACTGAAACATGTATACAGTCATACCTGTCTTATGTGACCTACTAATGGAACACTGAAACATGTATACAGTCTTACCGGTCTTATGCGACCTACTAATGGAACACCGAAACATGTATACAGTCATAACTGTCTTATGTGACCTACTAATGGAACACTGAAACATGCATACAGTCATACCTGTCTTATGTGACCTACTAATGGAACACTGAAACATGCATAGTCATACCTGTCTTATGTGACCTACTAATGGAACACTAAAACATGCATAGTCATACCTGTCTTATGTGACCTAATAATGGAACACTGAAACATGTATAGTCATACCTGTCTTATGTGAACTACTAATGGAACACTGAAACATGTATACAGTCATACCTGTCTTATGCGACCTACTAATGGAACACTGAAACATGTATACAGTCATACCTGTCTTATGTGACCTACTAATGGAACACTGAAACATGTATACAGTCATACCTGTCTTATGTGACCTACTAATGGAACACTGAAACATGTATACAGTCATACCTGTCTTATGCGACCTACTAATGGAACACCAAAACATGTATAGTCATACCTGTCTTATGTGACCTACTAATGGAACACTGAAATATGTATACAGTCATACCTGTCTTATGTGACCTATTAATGGAACACTGAAACATGCATGCAGTCATACCTGTCTTATGTGACCTACTAATGGAACACTGAAACATGTATGCAGTCATACCTGTCTTATGTGACCTACTAATGGAACACCGAAACATGTATAGTCATACCTGTCTTATGCGACCTACTAATGGAACACCGAAACATGTATACAGTCATACCTGTCTTATACGACCTACTAATGGAACACTGAAACTTGCATAGTCATACCTGTCTTATGCGACCTACTAATGGAACACTGAAACATGTATACAGTCATACCTGTCTTATGTGACCTACTAATGGAACACTGAAACATTTATACAGTCATAATTGTCTTATGTGACCTACTAATGGAACACTGAAACATGCATAGTCATACCTGTCTTATGTGACCTACTAATGGAACACTAAAAATGTATGCAGTCATACCTGTCTTATGTGACCTACTAATGGAACACTGAAACATGTATACAGTCATACCTGTCTTATGTGACCTACTAATGGAACACAGAAACATGTATACAGTCATACCTGTCTTATGTGACCTACTATTGGTACACTGAAACATGTATACAGTCATACCTGTCTTATGTGACCTACTAATGGAACACTGAAACATGTATACAGTCATACCTGTCTTATGTGACCTACTAATGGAACACTGAAACATGTATACAGTCATACCTGTCTTATGTGACCTACTAATGGAACACTGAAACATGTATACAGTCATACCTGTCTTATGTGACCTACTAATGGAACACTGAAACATGCATACAGTCATACCTGTCTTATGTGACCTACTAATGGAACACTGAAATATGGATACAGTCATACCTGTCTTATGTGACCTACTAATGGAACACTGAAACATGCATGCAGTCATACCTGTCTTATGTGACCTACTAATGGAACACTGAAACATGTATGCAGTCATACCTGTCTTATGTGACCTACTAATGGAACACCGAAACATGCATAGTCATACCTGTCTTATGCGACCTACTAATGGAACACAGAAACATGTATACAGTCATACCTGTCTTATACGACCTACTAATGGAACACCGAAACTTGCATAGTCATACCTGTCTTATGTGACCTACTAATGGAACACTGAAACATTTATACAGTCATAATTGTCTTATGTGACCTACTAATTGAACACTGAAACATGTATACAGTCATACCTGTCTTATGTGACCTACTAATGGAACACTGAAACATGTATGCAGTCATACCTGTCTTATGTGACCTACTAATGGAACACTAAAAATGTATGCAGTCATACCTGTCTTATGTGACCTACTAATGGAACACTGAAACATGTATACAGTCATACCTGTCTTATGTGACCTACTAATGGAACACAGAAACATGTATACAGTCATACCTGTCTTATGTGACCTACTATTGGTACACTGAAACATGTATACAGTCATACCTGTCTTATGTGACCTACTAATGGAACACTGAAACATGTATACAGTCATACCTGTCTTATGTGACCTACTAATGGAACACTGAAACATGTATACAGTCATACCTGTCTTATGTGACCTACTAATGGAACACTGGAACATGTATACAGTCATACCTGTCTTATGTGACCTACTAATGGAACACTGAAATATGCATAGTCATACCTGTCTTATGTGACCTACTAATGGAACACTGAAACATGTATACAGTCATACCTGTCCTATGTGACCTACTAATGGAACACTGAAACATGTATACAGTCATACCTGTCTTATGTGACCTACTAATGGAACACTGAAATATGTATACAGTCATACCTGTCTTATGCGACCTACTAATGGAACACTGAAACATGCATGCAGTCATACCTGTCTTATGTGACCTACTAATGGAACACTGAAACATGTATGCAGTCATACCTGTCTTATGTGACCTACTAATGGAACACTGAAACATGTATGCAGTCATACCTGTCTTATGTGACCAACTAATGGAACACTGAAACATGTATGCAGTCATACCTGTCTTATGTGACCTACTAATGGAATATCGAAACATGTATACAGTCATACCTGTCTTATGTGACCTACTAATGGAACACCGAAACATGCATAGTCATACATGTCTTATGCGACCTACTAATGGAACACCGAAACATGTATACAGTCATACCTGTCTTATGCGACCTACTAAGGGAACACTGAAACATGCATACAGTCTTACCGGTCTTATGCGACCTACTAATGGAACACCGAAGCATGTATACAGTCATAACTGTCTTATGTGACCTACTAATGGAACACCGAAACATGCATACAGTCATACCTGTCTTATGTGACCTACTAATGGAACACTGAAACATGCATACAGTCATACCTGTCTTATGCGACCTACTAATGGAACACTGAAACATGCATACAGTCATACCTGTCTTATGTGACCTACTAATGGAACACCGAAACATGCATACAGTCATACCTGTCTTATGTGACCTACTAATGGAACACTGAAACATGCATACAGTCATACCTGTCTTATGCGACCTACTAATGGAACACTGAAACATGCATACAGTCATACCTGTCTTATGTGACCTACTAATGGAACACCGAAACATGCATACAGTCATACCTGTCTTATGTGACCTACTAATGGAACACCGAAACATGTATACAGTCATAACTGTCTTATGTGACCTACTAATGGAACACTGAAACATGCATACAGTAATACCTGTCTTATGTGATCTACTAATGGAACACCGAAACATGCATACAGTCATACCTGTCTTATGTGACCTACTAATGGAACACTGAAACATGCATACAGTCATACCTGTCTTATGCGACCTACTAATGGAACACTGAAACATGCATACAGTCATACCTGTCTTATGCGACCTACTAATGGAACACTGAAATATGTATACAGTCATACCTGTCTTATGTGACCTACTAATGGAACACTGAAACATGCATGCAGTCATACCTGTCTTATGTGACCTATTAATGTAACACTGAAACATGTATAGTCATACCTGTCTTATGCGACCTACTAATGGAACACTGAAACATGTATGCAGTCATACCTGTCTTATGTGACCTACTAATGGAACACTGAAACATGTATACAGTCATACCTGTCTTATGTGACCTACTAATGGAACACTGAAACATGTATACAGTCATACCTGTCTTATGTAACCTACTAATGGAACACTGAAACATGTATAGTCATACCTGTCTTATGTGACCTACTAATGAAACACTGAAATATGTATACAGTCATACCTGTCTTATGTGACCTACTAATGGAACACTGAAACATGTATACAGTCATACCTGTCTTATGTGACCTACTAATGGAACACTGAAATATGTATACAGTCATACCTGTCTTATGTGACCTACTAATGGAACACTGAAACATGTATACAGTCATACCTGTCTTATGTGACCTACTAATGGAACACTGAAACATGTATACAGTCATACCTGTCTTATGTGACCTACTAATGGAACACTGAAACATGTATACAGTCATACCTGTCTTATACGACCTACTAATGGAACACCGAAACTTGCATAGTCATACCTGTCTTATGTGACCTACTAATGGAACACTGAAACATGTATGCAGTCATACCTGTGTTATGTGACCTACTAATGGAACACCGAAACTTGCATAGTCATACCTGTCTTATGCGACCTACTAATGGAACACTGACACATGTATACAGTCATACCTGTCTTATGTGACCTACTGATGGAACACTGAAACATTTATACAGTCATACCTGTCTTATGTGACCTACTAATGGAACACTGAAACATGTATACAGTCATACCTGTCTTATGTGACCTACTAATGGAACACTGAAACATGTATACAGTCATACCTGTCTTATGTGACCTACTAATGGAACACTGAAACATGTATTGTCATACCTGTCTTATGTGACCTACTAATGGAACACTGAAACATGTATACAGTCATACCTGTCTTATGTGACCTACTAATGGAACACTGAAACATGCATACAGTCATACCTGTCTTATGTGACCTACTAATGGAACACTGAAACATGTATACAGTCATACCTGTCTTATGTGACCTACTAATGGAACACTGAAACATGTATGCAGTCATACCTGTCTTATGTGACCTACTAATGGAACACTGAAACATGTATTGTCATACCTGTCTTATGTGACCTACTAATGGAACACTGAAACATGTATACAGTCATACCTGTCTTATGTGACCTATTAATGTAACACTGAAACATGTATAGTCATACCTGTCTTATGCGACCTACTAATGGAACACTGAAACATGTATGCAGTCATACCTGTCTTATGTGACCTACTAATGGAACACTGAAACATGTATACAGTCATACCTGTCTTATGTGACCTACTAATGGAACACTGAAACATGTATACAGTCATACCTGTCTTATGTAACCTACTAATGGAACACTGAAACATGTATAGTCATACCTGTCTTATGTGACCTACTAATGAAACACTGAAATATGTATACAGTCATACCTGTCTTATGTGACCTACTAATGGAACACTGAAACATGTATACAGTCATACCTGTCTTATGTGACCTACTAATGGAACACTGAAATATGTATACAGTCATACCTGTCTTATGTGACCTACTAATGGAACACTGAAACATGTATACAGTCATACCTGTCTTATGTGACCTACTAATGGAACACTGAAACATGTATACAGTCATACCTGTCTTATGTGACCTACTAATGGAACACTGAAACATGTATACAGTCATACCTGTCTTATACGACCTACTAATGGAACACCGAAACTTGCATAGTCATACCTGTCTTATGTGACCTACTAATGGAACACTGAAACATGTATGCAGTCATACCTGTGTTATGTGACCTACTAATGGAACACCGAAACTTGCATAGTCATACCTGTCTTATGCGACCTACTAATGGAACACTGACACATGTATACAGTCATACCTGTCTTATGTGACCTACTGATGGAACACTGAAACATTTATACAGTCATACCTGTCTTATGTGACCTACTAATGGAACACTGAAACATGTATACAGTCATACCTGTCTTATGTGACCTACTAATGGAACACTGAAACATGTATACAGTCATACCTGTCTTATGTGACCTACTAATGGAACACTGAAACATGTATTGTCATACCTGTCTTATGTGACCTACTAATGGAACACTGAAACATGTATACAGTCATACCTGTCTTATGTGACCTACTAATGGAACACTGAAACATGCATACAGTCATACCTGTCTTATGTGACCTACTAATGGAACACTGAAACATGTATACAGTCATACCTGTCTTATGTGACCTACTAATGGAACACTGAAACATGTATGCAGTCATACCTGTCTTATGTGACCTACTAATGGAACACTGAAACATGTATTGTCATACCTGTCTTATGTGACCTACTAATGGAACACTGAAACATGTATACAGTCATACCTGTCTTATGTGACCTACTAATGGAACACTGAAACATGTATACAGTCATACCTGTCTTATGTGACCTACTAATGGAACACTGAAACATGTAGTCATACCTGTGTTATGTGACCTACTAATAGAACACTGAAACATGTATACAGTCATACCTGTCTTATGTGACCTACTAATGGAACACTGAAACATGTATACAGTCATACCTGTCTTATGTGACCTACTAATGGAACACTGAAACATGCAGTCTTACCGGTCTTATGCGACCTACTAATGGAACACCGAAACATGTATAGTCATAATTGTCTTATGTGACCTACTAATGGAACACTGAAACATGCATAGTCATACCTGTCTTATGTGACCTACTAATGGAACACTGAAACATGTATACAGTCATACCTGTCTTATGTGACCTACTAATGGAACACTGAAACATGTATACAGTCATACCTGTCTTATGTGACCTACTAATGGAACACTGAAATATGTATACAGTCATACCTGTCTTATGTGACCTACTAATGGAACACTGAAACATGTATGCAGTCATACCTGTCTTATGTGACCTACTAATGGAACACCGAAACATGTATAGTCATACCTGTCTTATGCGACCTACTAATGGAACACCGAAACATGTATACAGTCATACCTGTCTTATACAACCTACTAATGGAACACCGAAACTTGCATATTCATACCTGTCTTATGCGACCTACTAATGGAACACTGAAACATGTATACAGTCATACCTGTCTTATGTGACCTACTAATGGAACACCGAAACATTTATACAGTCATACCTGTCTTATGTGACCTACTAATGGAACACTGAAACATGTATAGTCATACCTGTCTTATGTGACCTACTAATGGAACACAGAAACATGTATACAGTCATACCTGTCTTATGTGACCTACTAATTGAACACTGAAACATGTATACAGTCATACCTGTCTTATGTGACCTACTAATGGAACACTAAAAATGTATGCAGTCATACCTGTCTTATGTGACCTACTAATGGAACACTGAAACATGTATACAGTCATACCTGTCTTATGTGACCTACTAATGGAACACAGAAATATGTATACAGTCATACCTGTCTTATGTGACCTACTAATGGAACACTGAAACATGTATACAGTCATACCTGTCTTATGTGACCTACTAATGGAACACTGAAACATGTATAGTCATACCTGTCTTATGTGACATACTAATGGAACACTGAAACATGTATACAGTCATACCTGTCTTATGTGACCTACTAATGGAACACTGAAACATGCATACAGTCATACCTGTCTTATGTGACCTACTAATGGAACACTGAAACATGTATACAGTCATACCTGTCTTATGTGACCTACTAATGGAACACTGAAACATGTATACAGTCATACCTGTCTTATGTGACCTACTAATGGAACACTGAAACATGTATTGTCATACCTGTCTTATGTGACCTACTAATGGAACACTAAAACATGTATACAGTCATACCTGTCTTATGTGACCTACTAATGGAACACTGAAACATGTATACAGTCATACCTGTCTTATGTGACCTACTAATGGAACACTGAAACATGCAGTCATACCTGTGTTATGTGACCTACTAATAGAACACTGAAACATGTATACAGTCATACCTGTCTTATGTGACCTACTAATGGAACACTGAAACATGTATACAGTCATACCTGTCTTATGTGACCTACTAATGGAACACTGAAACATGCAGTCTTACCGGTCTTATGCGACCTACTAATGGAACACCGAAACATGTATAGTCATAATTGTCTTATGTGACCTACTAATGGAACACTGAAACATGCATAGTCATACCTGTCTTATGTGACCTACTAATGGAACACTGAAACATGTATAGTCATACCTGTCTTATGTGAACTACTAATGGAACACTGAAACATGTATACAGTCATACCTGTCTTATGCGACCTACTAATGGAACACTGAAACATGTATATAGTCATACCTGTCTTATGTGACCTACTAATGGAACACTGAAACATGTATACAGTCATACCTGTCTTATGTGACCTACTAATGGAACACTGAAACATGTATACAGTCATACCTGTCTTATGTGACCTACTAATGGAACACTGAAATATGTATACAGTCATACCTGTCTTATGTGACCTACTAATGGAACACTGAAACATGTATGCAGTCATACCTGTCTTATGTGACCTACTAATGGAACACCGAAACATGTATAGTCATACCTGTCTTATGCGACCTACTAATGGAACACCGAAACATGTATACAGTCATACCTGTCTTATACAACCTACTAATGGAACACCGAAACTTGCATAGTCATACCTGTCTTATGCGACCTACTAATGGAACACTGAAACATGTATACAGTCATACCTGTCTTATGTGACCTACTAATGGAACACTGAAACATTTATACAGTCATACCTGTCTTATGTGACCTACTAATGGAACACTGAAACATGTATAGTCATACCTGTCTTATGTGACCTACTAATGGAACACAGAAACATGTATACAGTCATACCTGTCTTATGTGACCTACTAATTGAACACTGAAACATGTATACAGTCATACCTGTCTTATGTGACCTACTAATGGAACACTGAAACATGTATGCAGTCATACCTGTCTTATGTGACCTACTAAAGGAACACTGAAACATATATGCAGTCATACCTGTCTTATGTGACCTACTAATGGAACACTAAAAATGTATGCAGTCATACCTGTCTTATGTGACCTACTAATGGAACACTGAAACATGTATACAGTCATACCTGTCTTATGTGACCTACTAATGGAACACAGAAATATGTATACAGTCATACCTGTCTTATGTGACCTACTAATGGAACACTGAAACATGTATGCAGTCATACCTGTCTTATGTGACCTACTAATGGAATACCGAAACATGTATACAGTCATACCTGTCTTATGTGACCTACTAATGGAACACCGAAACTTGCATAGTCATACCTGTCTTATGCAACCTACTAATGGAACACCGAAACATGTATACAGTCATACCTGTCTTATGTGACCTACTAAGGGAACACCGAAACATGCATACAGTCTTACCGGTCTTATGCGACCTACTAATGGAACACCGAAACATGTATACAGTCATAACTGTCTTATGTGACCTACTAATGGAACACTGAAACATGCATACAGTCATACCTGTCTTATGCGACCTACTAATGGAACACCGAAACATGCATACAGTCATACCTGTCTTATGCGACCTACTAATGGAACACCGAAACATGCATACAGTCATACCTGTCTTATATGACCTACTAATGGAACACCGAAACATGCATACAATCATACCTGTCTTATGTGACCTACTAATGGAACACTGAAACATGCATACAGTCATACCTGTCTTATGCGACCTACTAATGGAACACTGAAACATGCATACAGTAATACCTGTCTTATGTGACCTACTAATGGAACACCGAAACATGCATACAGTCATACCTGTCTTATGTGACCTACTAATGGAACACTGAAACATGTATTGTCATACCTGTCTTATGTGACCTACTAATGGAACACTGAAACATGTATACAGTCATACCTGTCTTATATGACCTACTAATGGAACACTGAAACATGCATACAGTCATACCTGTCTTATGTGACCTACTAATGGAACACTGAAACATGTATACAGTCATACCTGTCTTATGTGACCTACTAATGGAACACTGAAACATGTATACAGTCATACCTGTCTTATGTGACCTACTAATGGAACACTGAAACATGTATTGTCATACCTGTCTTATGTGACCTACTAATGGAACACTGAAACATGTATACAGTCATACCTGTCTTATATGACCTACTAATGGAACACTGAAACATGCATACAGTCATACCTGTCTTATGTGACCTACTAATGGAACACTGAAACATGTATACAGTCATACCTATCTTATGTGACCTACTAATGGAACACTGAAACATGCATACAGTCATACCTGTCTTATGCGACCTACTAATGGAACACCGAAACATGCATACAGTCATACCTGTCTTATATGACCTACTAATGGAACACCGAAACATGCATACAATCATACCTGTCTTATGTGACCTACTAATGGAACACTGAAACATGCATACAGTCATACCTGTCTTATGCGACCTACTAATGGAACACTGAAACATGCATACAGTAATACCTGTCTTATGTGACCTACTAATGGAACACCGAAACATGCATACAGTCATACCTGTCTTATGTGACCTACTAATGGAACACTGAAACATGTATTGTCATACCTGTCTTATGTGACCTACTAATGGAACACTGAAACATGTATACAGTCATACCTGTCTTATATGACCTACTAATGGAACACTGAAACATGCATACAGTCATACCTGTCTTATGTGACCTACTAATGGAACACTGAAACATGTATACAGTCATACCTGTCTTATGTGACCTACTAATGGAACACTGAAACATGTATACAGTCATACCTGTCTTATGTGACCTACTAATGGAACACTGAAACATGTATTGTCATACCTGTCTTATGTGACCTACTAATGGAACACTGAAACATGTATAGTCATACCTGTCTTATGTGACCTACTAATGGAACACTGAAACATGTATACAGTCATACCTGTCTTATGTGACCTACTAATGGAACACTGAAACATGTATAGTCATACCTGTGTTATGTGACCTACTAATAGAACACTGAAACATGTATACAGTCATACCTGTCTTATGTGACCTACTAATGGAACACTGAAACATGTATACAGTCATACCTGTCTTATGTGACCTACTAATGGAACACTGAAACATGCAGTCTTACCGGTCTTATGCGACCTACTAATGGAACACCGAAACATGTATACAGTCATAATTGTCTTATGTGACCTACTAATGGAACACTGAAACATGCATAGTCATACCTGTCTTATGTGACCTACTAATGGAACACCGAAACATGTATAGTCATACCTGTCTTATGTGAACTACTAATGGAACACTGAAACATGTATACAGTCATACCTGTCTTATGCGACCTACTAATGGAACACTGAAACATGTATACAGTCATACCTGTCTTATGTGACCTACTAATGGAACACTGAAACATGTATACAGTCATACCTGTCTTATGTGACCTACTAATGGAACACTGAAATATGTATACAGTCATACCTGTCTTATGTGACCTACTAATGGAACACTGAAACATGCATGCAGTTATACCTGTCTTATGTGACCTACTAATGGAACAGTGAAACATGTATGCAGTCATACCTGTCTTATGTGACCTACTAATGGAACACCGAAACATGTATAGTCATACCTGTCTTATGCGACCTACTAATGGAACACCGAAACATGTATACAGTCATACCTGTCTTATACAACCTACTAATGGAACACCGAAACTTGCATAGTCATACCTGTCTTATGCGACCTACTAATGGAACACTGAAACATGTATACAGTCATACCTGTCTTATGTGACCTACTAATGGAACACTGAAACATTTATACAGTCATACCTGTCTTATGTGACCTACTAATGGAACACTGAAACATGTATAGTCATACCAGTCTTATGTGACCTACTAATGGAACACAGAAACATGTATACAGTCATACCTGTCTTATGTGACCTACTAATTGTACACTGAAACATGTATACAGTCATACCTGTCTTATGTGACCTACTAATGGAACACTGAAACATGTATGCAGTCATACCTGTCTTATGTGACCTACTAAAGGAACACTGAAACATGTATGCAGTCATACCTGTCTTATGTGACCTACTAATGGAACACTAAAAATGTATGCAGTCATACCTGTCTTATGTGACCTACTAATGGAACACTGAAACATGTATACAGTCATACCTGTCTTATGTGACCTACTAATGGAACACAGAAACATGTATACAGTCATACCTGTCTTATGTGACCTACTAATGGAACACTGAAACATGTATACAGTCATACCTGTCTTATGTGACCTACTAATGGAACACTGAAACATGTATAGTCATACCTGTCTTATGTGACCTACTAATGGAACACTGAAATATGTATACAGTCATACCTGTCTTATGTGACCTACTAATGGAACACTGAAATATGCATAGTCATACCTGTCTTATGTGACCTACTAATGGAACACTGAAATATGTATACAGTCATACCTGTCTTATGTGACCTACTAATGGAACACTGAAATATGTATACAGTCATACCTGTCTTATGCGACCTACTAATGGAACACTGAAACATGTATGCAGTCATACCTGTCTTATGTGACCTACTAATGGAATACCGAAACATGTATACAGTCATACCTGTCTTATGTGACCTACTAATGGAACACCGAAACTTGCATAGTCATACCTGTCTTATGCGACATACTAATGGAACACCGAAACATGTATACAGTCATACCTGTCTTATGCGACCTACTAATGGAACACTGAAACATGCAGTCTTACCGGTCTTATGCAACCTACTAATGGAACACCGAAACATGTATACAGTCATAATTGTCTTATGTGACCTACTAATGGAACACTGAAACATGCATAGTCATACCTGTCTTATGTGACCTACTAATGGAACACCGAAACATGTATAGTCATACCTGTCTTATGTGAACTACTAATGGAACACTGAAACATGTATACAGTCATACCTGTCTTATGCGACCTACTAATGGAACACTGAAACATGTATACAGTCATACCTGTCTTATGTGACCTACTAATGGAACACTGAAACATGTATACAGTCATACCTGTCTTATGTGACCTACTAATGGAACACTGAAACATGTATGCAGTCATACCTGTCTTATGTGACCTACTAATGGAATACCGAAACATGTATACAGTCATACCTGTCTTATGTGACCTACTAATGGAACACTGAAACATGCATGCAGTTATACCTGTCTTATGTGACCTACTAATGGAACAGTGAAACATGTATGCAGTCATACCTGTCTTATGTGACCTACTAATGGAACACCGAAACATGTATAGTCATACCTGTCTTATGCGACCTACTAATGGAACACCGAAACATGTATACAGTCATACCTGTCTTATACAACCTACTAATGGAACACCGAAACTTGCATAGTCATACCTGTCTTATGCGACCTACTAATGGAACACTGAAACATGTATACAGTCATACCTGTCTTATGTGACCTACTAATGGAACACTGAAACATTTATACAGTCATACCTGTCTTATGTGACCTACTAATGGAACACTGAAACATGTATAGTCATACCTGTCTTATGTGACCTACTAATGGAACACAGAAACATGTATACAGTCATACCTGTCTTATGTGACCTACTAATTGTACACTGAAACATGTATACAGTCATACCTGTCTTATGTGACCTACTAATGGAACACTGAAACATGTATGCAGTCATACCTGTCTTATGTGACCTACTAAAGGAACACTGAAACATGTATGCAGTCATACCTGTCTTATGTGACCTACTAATGGAACACTAAAAATGTATGCAGTCATACCTGTCTTATGTGACCTACTAATGGAACACTGAAACATGTATACAGTCATACCTGTCTTATGTGACCTACTAATGGAACACAGAAACATGTATACAGTCATACCTGTCTTATGTGACCTACTAATGGAACACTGAAACATGTATACAGTCATACCTGTCTTATGTGACCTACTAATGGAACACTGAAACATGTATAGTCATACCTGTCTTATGTGACCTACTAATGGAACACTGAAATATGTATACAGTCATACCTGTCTTATGTGACCTACTAATGGAACACTGAAATATGCATAGTCATACCTGTCTTATGTGACCTACTAATGGAACACTGAAATATGTATACAGTCATACCTGTCTTATGTGACCTACTAATGGAACACTGAAATATGTATACAGTCATACCTGTCTTATGCGACCTACTAATGGAACACTGAAACATGTATGCAGTCATACCTGTCTTATGTGACCTACTAATGGAATACCGAAACATGTATAGTCATACCTGTCTTATGTGACCTACTAATGGAACACCGAAACTTGCATAGTCATACCTGTCTTATGCGACATACTAATGGAACACCGAAACATGTATACAGTCATACCTGTCTTATGCGACCTACTAAGGGAACACCGAAACATGCATACAGTCTTACCGGTCTTATGCGACCTACTAATGGAACACCGAAACATGTATACAGTCATAACTGTCTTATGTGACCTACTAATGAAACACCGAAACATGCATACAGTCATACCTATCTTATGTGACCTAATAATGGAACACTGAAACATGCATACAGTCATACCTGTCTTATGCGACCTACTAATGGAACACCGAAACATGCATACAGTCATACCTGTCTTATATGACCTACTAATGGAACACCGAAACATGCATACAATCATACCTGTCTTATGTGACCTACTAATGGAACACTGAAACATGCATACAGTCATACCTGTCTTATGCGACCTACTAATGGAACACTGAAACATGCATACAGTAATACCTGTCTTATGTGACCTACTAATGGAACACCGAAACATGCATACAGTCATACCTGTCTTATGTGACCTACTAATGGAACACTGAAACATGTATACAGTCATACCTGTCTTATGTGACCTACTAATGGAACACTGAAACATGTATACAGTCATACCTGTATTATGTGACCTACTAATGGAACACCGAAACATGTATACAGTCATAACTGTCTTATGTGACCTACTAATGGAACACTGAAACATGTATGCAGTCATACCTGTTTTATGTGACCTACTAATGGAACATTGAAACATGCATACAGTCATACCTGTCTTATGTGACCTACTAATGGAACACCGAAACATGCATACAGTCATACCTGTCTTATGTGACCTACTAATGGAACACTGAAACATGCATACAGTCATACCTGTCTTATGCGACCTACTAATGGAACACTGAAACATGCATACAGTCATACCTGTCTTATGTGACCTACTAATGGAACACTGAAACATGCATAGTCATACCTGTCTTATGTGACCTACTAATGGAACACTGAAACATGTATACAGTCATACCTGTCTTATGTGACCTACTAATGGAACACTGAAACATGTATACAGTCATACCTGTCTTATGTGACCTACTAATGGAACACTGAAACATGTATACAGTCATACCTGTCTTATGTGACCTACTAATGGAACACTGAAATATGTATACAGTCATACCTGTCTTATGTGACCTACTAATGGAACACTGAAACATGTATACAGTCATACCTGTCTTATGTGACCTACTAATGGAACACTGAAACATGTATACAGTCATACCTGTCTTATGTGACCTACTAATGGAACACTGAAACATGTATGCAGTCATACCTGTCTTATGTGACCTATTAATGGAACACTGAAACATGCATAGTCATACCTGTCTTATGCGACCTACTAATGGAACACTGAAACATGTATGCAGTCATACCTGTCTTATGTGACCTACTAATGGAACACTGAAACATGTATACAGTCATACCTGTCTTATGTGACCTACTAATGGAACACTGAAACATGTATACAGTCATACCTGTCTTATGTGACCTACTAATGGAACACTGAAACATGTATACAGTCATACCTGTCTTATGTGACCTACTAATGGAACACTGAAATATGTATACAGTCATACCTGTCTTATGTGACCTACTAATGGAACACTGAAATATGCATACAGTCATACCTGTCTTATGTGACCTACTAATGGAACACTGAAACATGCATGCAGTCATACCTGTCTTATGTGACCTACTAATGGAACACTGAAACATGTATGCAGTCATACCTGTCTTATGTGACCTACTAATGGAACACCGAAACATGTATAGTCATACCTGTCTTATGCGACCTACTAATGGAACACCGAAACATGTATACAGTCATACCTGTCTTATACGACCTACTAATGGAACACCGAAACATGTATACAGTCATACCTGTCTTATACGACCTACTAATGGAACACTGAAACATGTATACAGTCATACCTGTCTTATGTGACCTACTAATGGAACACTGAAACATGTATGCAGTCATACGTGTCTTATGTGACCTACTAATGGAACACTGAAACATGTATAGTCATACCTGTCTTATGCGACCTACTAATGGAACACTGAAACATGTATACAGTCATACCTGTCTTATGTGACCTACTGATGGAACACTGAAACATTTATACAGTCATACCTGTCTTATGTGACCTACTAATGGAACACTGAAACATGTATACAGTCATACCTGTCTTATGTGACCTACTGATGGAACACTGAAACATGCATACAGTCATACCTGTCTTATGTGACCTACTAATGGAACACTGAAACATGTATACAGTCATACCTGTCTTATGTGACCTACTAATAGAACACTGAAACATGTATAGTCATACCTGTCTTATGTGACCTACTAATAGAACACTGAAACATGTATACAGTCATACCTGTCTTATGTGACCTACTAATGGAACACTGAAACATGTATACAGTCATACCTGTCTTATGTGACCTACTAATGGAACACTGAAACATGCATAGTCTTACCGGTCTTATGCGACCTACTAATGGAACACCGAAACATGTATACAGTCATAACTGTCTTATGTGACCTACTAATGGAACACCGAAACATGTATACAGTCATACCTGTCTTATGTGACCTACTAATGGAACACCGAAACATGCATACAGTCATACCTGTCTTATCTGACCTACTAATGGAACACTGAAATATGCATAGTCATACCTGTCTTATGTGACCTACTAATGGAACACTGAAACATGTATAGTCATACCTGTCCTATGTGACCTACTAATGGAACACTGAAACATGTATACAGTCATACCTGTCTTATGTGACCTACTAATGGAACACTGAAATATGTATACAGTCATACCTATCTTATGCGACCTACTAATGGAACACTGAAACATGCATGCAGTCATACCTGTCTTATGTGACCTACTAATGGAACACTGAAACATGTATGCAGTCATACCTGTCTTATGTGACCTACTAATGGAACACTGAAACATGTATGCAGTCATACCTGTCTTATGTGACCAACTAATGGAACACTGAAACATGTATGCAGTCATACCTGTCTTATGTGACCTACTAATGGAATATCGAAACATGTATACAGTCATACCTGTCTTATGTGACCTACTAATGGAACACCGAAACATGCATAGTCATACATGTCTTATGCGACCTACTAATGGAACACCGAAACATGTATACAGTCATACCTGTCTTATGCGACCTACTAAGGGAACACCGAAACATGCATACAGTCTTACCGGTCTTATGCGACCTACTAATGGAACACCGAAACATGTATACAGTCATAACTGTCTTATGTGACCTACTAATGGAACACCGAAACATGCATACAGTCATACCTGTCTTATGTGACCTACTAATGGAACACTGAAACATGCATACAGTCATACCTGTCTTATGCGACCTACTAATGGAACACTGAAACATTCATACAGTCATACCTGTCTTATGTGACCTACTAATGGAACACCGAAACATGCATACAGTCATACCTGTCTTATGTGACCTACTAATGGAACACTGAAACATGCATACAGTCATACCTGTCTTATGCGACCTACTAATGGAACACTGAAACATGCATACAGTCATACCTGTCTTATGTGACCTACTAATGGAACACCGAAACATGCATAGTCATACCTGTCTTATGTGACCTACTAATGGAACACCGAAACATGTATACAGTCATAACTGTCTTATGTGACCTACTAATGGAACACTGAAACATGAATAGTCATACCTGTCTTATGCGACCTACTAATGGAACACTGAAACATGTATGCAGTCATACCTGTCTTATGTGACCTACTAATGGAACACTGAAACATGTATATAGTCATACCTGTCTTATGTGACCTACTAATGGAACACTGAAACATGTATACAGTCATACCTGTCTTATGTGACCTACTAATGGAACACTGAAACATGTATAGTCATACCTGTCTTATGTGACCTACTAATGAAACACTGAAATATGTATACAGTCATACCTGTCTGATGTGACCTACTAATGGAACACTGAAACATGTATACAGTCATACCTGTCTTATGTGACCTACTAATGGAACACTGAAATATGTATACAGTCATACCTGTCTTATGTGACCTACTAATGGAACACTGAAACATGTATACAGTCATACCTGTCTTATGTGACCTACTAATGGAACACTGAAACATGTATACAGTCATACCTGTCTTATGTGACCTACTAATGGAACACCGAAACATGCATAGTCATACCTGTCTTATGCGACCTACTAATGGAACACCGAAACATGTATACAGTCATACCTGTCTTATACGACCTACTAATGGAACACCGAAACTTGCATAGTCATACCTGTCTTATGTGACCTACTAATGGAACACTGAAACATGTATGCAGTCATACCTGTGTTATGTGACCTACTAATGGAACACCGAAACTTGCATAGTCATACCTGTCTTATGCGACCTACTAATGGAACACTGACACATGTATACAGTCATACCTGTCTTATGTGACCTACAGATGGAACACTGAAACATTTATACAGTCATACCTGTCTTATGTGACCTACTAATGGAACACTGAAACATGCATACAGTCATACCTGTCTTATGTGACCTACTAATGGAACACTGAAACATGTATACAGTCATACCTGTCTTATGTGACCTACTAATGGAACACTGAAACATGTATTGTCATACCTGTCTTATGTGACCTACTAATGGAACACTGAAACATGTATACAGTCATACCTGTCTTATGTGACCTACTAATGGAACACTGAAACATGCATACAGTCATACCTGTCTTATGTGACCTACTAATGGAACACTGAAACATGTATACAGTCATACCTGTCTTATGTGACCTACTAATGGAACACTGAAACATGTATTGTCATACCTGTCTTATGTGACCTACTAATGGAACACTGAAACATTTATACAGTCATACCTGTCTTATGTGACCTACTAATGGAACACTGAAACATGTATAGTCATACCTGTCTTATGTGACCTACTAATGGAACACAGAAACATGTATACAGTCATACCTGTCTTATGTGACCTACTAATTGAACACTGAAACATGTATACAGTCATACCTGTCTTATGTGACCTAGTAATGGAACACTGAAACATGTATGCAGTCATACCTGTCTTATGTGACCTACTAAAGGAACACTGAAACATGTATGCAGTCATACCTGTCTTATGTGACCTACTAATGGAACACTAAAAATGTATGCAGTCGTACCTGTCTTATGTGACCTACTAATGGAACACTGAAACATGTATACAGTCATACCTGTCTTATGTGACCTACTAATGGAACACAGAAACATGTATACAGTCATACCTGTCTTATGTGACCTACTAATGGAACACTGAAACATGTATACAGTCATACCTGTCTTATGTGACCTACTAATGGAACACTGAAACATGTATAGTCATACCTGTCTTATGTGACCTACTAATGGAACACTGAAATATGTATACAGTCATACCTGTCTTATGTGACCTACTAATGGAACACTGAAACATGTATAGTCATACCTGTCTGATGTGACCTACTAATGGAACACTGAAATATGTATACAATCATACCTGTCTTATGTGACCTACTAATGGAACACTGAAATATGTATACAGTCATACCTGTCTTATGCGACCTACTAATGGAACACTGAAACATGTATACAGTCATACCTGTCTTATGTGACCTACTAATGGAACACCGAAACATGTATACAGTCATAAATGTCTTATGTGACCTACTAATGGAACACTGAAACATGTATGCAGTCATACCTGTCTTATGTGACCTACTAATGGAACACTGAAACATGTATACAGTCATACCTGTGTTATGTGACCTACTAATGGAACACCGAAACATGCAGTCATACCTGTCTTATGCGACCTACTAATGGAACACCGAAACATGTATACAGTCATACCTGTCTTATACGACCTACTAATGGAACACCGAAACTTGCATAGTCATACCTGTCTTATGTGACCTACTAATGGAACACTGAAACATGTATGCAGTCATACCTGTCTTATGCGACCTACTAATGGAACACTGACACATGTATACAGTCATACCTGTCTTATGTGACCTACTGATGGAACACTGAAACATTTATACAGTCATACCTGTCTTATGTGACCTACTAATGGAACACTGAAACATGCATACAGTCATACCTGTCTTATGTGACCTACTAATGGAACACTGAAACATGTATACAGTCATACCTGTCTTATGTGACCTACTAATGGAACACTGAAACATGTATTGTCATACCTGTCTTATGTGACCTACTAATGGAACACTGAAACATGTATACAGTCATACCTGTCTTATGTGACCTACTAATGGAACACTGAAACATGCATACAGTCATACCTGTCTTATGTGACCTACTAATGGAACACTGAAACATGTATACAGTCATACCTGTCTTATGTGACCTACTAATGGAACACTGAAACATGTATTGTCATACCTGTCTTATGTGACCTACTAATGGAACACTGAAACATGTATACAGTCATACCTGTCTTATGTGACCTACTAATGGAACACTGAAACATGTATACAGTCATACCTGTCTTATGTGACCTACTAATGGAACACTGAAACATGTATAGTCATACCTGTCTTATGTGACCTACTAATAGAACACTGAAACATGTATACAGTCATACCTGTCTTATGTGACCTACTAATGGAACACTGAAACATGCAGTCTTACCGGTCTTATGCGACCTACTAATGGAACACCGAAACATGTATACAGTCATAATTGTCTTATGTGACCTACTAATGGAACACTGAAACATGCATAGTCATACCTGTCTTATGTGAACTACTAATGGAACACTGAAACATGTATACAGTTATACCTGTCTTATGCGACCTACTAATGGAACACTGAAACATGTATACAGTCATACCTGTCTTATGTGACCTACTAATGGAACACTGAAACATGTATACAGTCATACCTGTCTTATGTGACCTACTAATGGAACACTGAAACATGTATACAGTCATACCTGTCTTATGTGACCTACTAATGGAACACTGAAATATGTATACAGTCATACCTGTCTTATGTGACCTACTAATGGAACACTGAAACATGCATGCAGTTATACCTGTCTTATGTGACCTACTAATGGAACACTGAAACATGTATGCAGTCATACCTGTCTTATGTGACCTACTAATGGAACACCGAAACATGTATAGTCATACCTGTCTTATGCGACCTACTAATGGAACACCGAAACATGTATACAGTCATACCTGTCTTATACAACCTACTAATGGAACACCGAAACTTGCATAGTCATACCTGTCTTATGCGACCTACTAATGGAACACTGAAACATGTATACAGTCATACCTGTCTTATGTGACCTACTAATGGAACACTGAAACATTTATACAGTCATACCTGTCTTATGTGACCTACTAATGGAACACTGAAACATGTATAGTCATACCTGTCTTATGTGACCTACTAATGGAACACAGAAACATGTATACAGTCATACCTGTCTTATGTGACCTACTAATTGAACACTGAAACATGTATACAGTCATACCTGTCTTATGTGACGTAGTAATGGAACACTGAAACATGTATAGTCATACCTGTCTTATGTGACCTACTAATGGAACACTGAAACATGCATGCAGTTATACCTGTCTTATGTGACCTACTAATGGAACACTGAAACATGTATGCAGTCATACCTGTCTTATGTGACCTACTAATGGAACACCGAAACATGTATAGTCATACCTGTCTTATGCGACCTACTAATGGAACACCGAAACATGTATACAGTCATACCTGTCTTATACAACCTACTAATGGAACACCGAAACTTGCATAGTCATACCTGTCTTATGCGACCTACTAATGGAACACTGAAACATGTATACAGTCATACCTGTCTTATGTGACCTACTAATGGAACACTGAAACATTTATACAGTCATACCTGTCTTATGTGACCTACTAATGGAACACTGAAACATGTATAGTCATACCTGTCTTATGTGACCTACTAATGGAACACAGAAACATGTATACAGTCATACCTGTCTTATGTGACCTACTAATTGAACACTGAAACATGTATACAGTCATACCTGTCTTATGTGACGTAGTAATGGAACACTGAAACATGTATGCAGTCATACCTGTCTTATGTGACCTACTAATGGAACACTGAAACATGCATACAGTCATACCTGTCTTATGTGACCTACTAATGGAACACTGAAACATGTATACAGTCATACCTGTCTTATGTGACCTACTAATGGAACACTGAAACATGTATACAGTCATACCTGTCTTATGTGACCTACTAATGGAACACTGAAACATGTATTGTCATACCTGTCTTATGTGACCTACTAATGGAACACTGAAACATGTATACAGTCATACCTGTCTTATATGACCTACTAATGGAACACTGAAACATGCATACAGTCATACCTGTCTTATGTGACCTACTAATGGAACACTGAAACATGTATACAGTCATACCTATCTTATGTGACCTACTAATGGAACACTGAAACATGCATACAGTCATACCTGTCTTATGCGACCTACTAATGGAACACCGAAACATGCATACAGTCATACCTGTCTTATATGACCTACTAATGGAACACCGAAACATGCATACAATCATACCTGTCTTATGTGACCTACTAATGGAACACTGAAACATGCATACAGTCATACCTGTCTTATGCGACCTACTAATGGAACACTGAAACATGCATACAGTAATACCTGTCTTATGTGACCTACTAATGGAACACCGAAACATGCATACAGTCATACCTGTCTTATGTGACCTACTAATGGAACACTGAAACATGTATTGTCATACCTGTCTTATGTGACCTACTAATGGAACACTGAAACATGTATACAGTCATACCTGTCTTATATGACCTACTAATGGAACACTGAAACATGCATACAGTCATACCTGTCTTATGTGACCTACTAATGGAACACTGAAACATGTATACAGTCATACCTGTCTTATGTGACCTACTAATGGAACACTGAAACATGTATACAGTCATACCTGTCTTATGTGACCTACTAATGGAACACTGAAACATGTATTGTCATACCTGTCTTATGTGACCTACTAATGGAACACTGAAACATGTATACAGTCATACCTGTCTTATGTGACCTACTAATGGAACACTGAAACATGTATACAGTCATACCTGTCTTATGTGACCTACTAATGGAACACTGAAACATGTATAGTCATACCTGTGTTATGTGACCTACTAATAGAACACTGAAACATGTATACAGTCATACCTGTCTTATGTGACCTACTAATGGAACACTGAAACATGTATACAGTCATACCTGTCTTATGTGACCTACTAATGGAACACTGAAACATACAGTCTTACCGGTCTTATGCGACCTACTAATGGAACACCGAAACATGTATACAGTCATAATTGTCTTATGTGACCTACTAATGGAACACTGAAACATGCATAGTCATACCTGTCTTATGTGACCTACTAATGGAACACCGAAACATGTATAGTCATACCTGTCTTATGTGAACTACTAATGGAACACTGAAACATGTATACAGTCATACCTGTCTTATGCGACCTACTAATGGAACACTGAAACATGTATACAGTCATACCTGTCTTATGTGACCTACTAATGGAACACTGAAACATGTATACAGTCATACCTGTCTTATGTGACCTACTAATGGAACACTGAAATATGTATACAGTCATACCTGTCTTATGTGACCTACTAATGGAACACTGAAACATGCATGCAGCTATACCTGTCTTATGTGACCTACTAATGGAACACTGAAACATGTATGCAGTCATACCTGTCTTATGTGACCTACTAATGGAACACCGAAACATGTATAGTCATACCTGTCTTATGCGACCTACTAATGGAACACCGAAACATGTATACAGTCATACCTGTCTTATACAACCTACTAATGGAACACCGAAACTTGCATAGTCATACCTGTCTTATGCGACCTACTAATGGAACACTGAAACATGTATACAGTCATACCTGTCTTATGTGACCTACTAATGGAACACTGAAACATTTATACAGTCATACCTGTCTTATGTGACCTACTAATGGAACACTGAAACATGTATAGTCATACCTGTCTTATGTGACCTACTAATGGAACACAGAAACATGTATACAGTCATACCTGTCTTATGTGACCTACTAATTGTACACTGAAACATGTATACAGTCATACCTGTCTTATGTGACCTACTAATGGAACACTGAAACATGTATGCAGTCATACCTGTCTTATGTGACCTACTAAAGGAACACTGAAACATGTATGCAGTCATACCTGTCTTATGTGACCTACTAATGGAACACTAAAAATGTATGCAGTCATACCTGTCTTATGTGACCTACTAATGGAACACTGAAACATGTATACAGTCATACCTGTCTTATGTGACCTACTAATGGAACACAGAAACATGTATACAGTCATACCACTCTTATGTGACCTACTAATGGAACACTGAAACATGTATACAGTCATACCTGTCTTATGTGACCTACTAATGGAACACTGAAACATGTATAGTCATACCTGTCTTATGTGACCTACTAATGGAACACTGAAATATGTATACAGTCATACCTGTCTTATGTGACCTACTAATGGAACACTGAAATATGCATAGTCATACCTGTCTTATGTGACCTACTAATGGAACACTGAAATATGTATACAGTCATACCTGTCTTATGTGACCTACTAATGGAACACTGAAATATGTATACAGTCATACCTGTCTTATGCGACCTACTAATGGAACACTGAAACATGTATGCAGTCATACCTGTCTTATGTGACCTACTAATGGAATACCGAAACATGTATACAGTCATACCTGTCTTATGTGACCTACTAATGGAACACCGAAACTTGCATAGTCATACCTGTCTTATGCGACCTACTAATGGAACACCGAAACATGTATACAGTCATACCTGTCTTATGCGACCTACTAAGGGAACACCGAAACATGCATACAGTCTTACCGGTCTTATGCGACCTACTAATGGAACACCGAAACATGTATACAGTCATAACTGTCTTATGTGACCTACTAATGGAACACTGAAACATGTATAGTCATACCTGTCTTATGCGACCTACTAATGGAACACCGAAACATGCATACAGTCATACCTATCTTATGTGACCTAATAATGGAACACTGAAACATGCATACAGTCATACCTGTCTTATGCGACCTACTAATGGAACACCGAAACATGCATACAGTCATACCTGTCTTATATGACCTACTAATGGAACACCGAAACATGCATACAATCATACCTGTCTTATGTGACCTACTAATGGAACACTGAAACATGCATACAGTCATACCTGTCTTATGCGACCTACTAATGGAACACTGAAACATGCATACAGTAATACCTGTCTTATGTGACCTACTAATGGAACACCGAAACATGCATACAGTCATACCTGTCTTATGTGACCTACTAATGGAACACTGAAACATGTATACAGTCATACCTGTCTTATGTGACCTACTAATGGAACACTGAAACATGTATACAGTCATACCTGTATTATGTGACCTACTAATGGAACACCGAAACATGTATACAGTCATAACTGTCTTATGTGACCTACTAATGGAACACTGAAACATGTATGCAGTCATACCTGTTTTATGTGACCTACTAATGGAACATTGAAACATGCATACAGTCATACCTGTCTTATGTGACCTACTAATGGAACACCGAAACATGCATACAGTCATACCTGTCTTATGTGACCTACTAATGGAACACTGAAACATGCATACAGTCATACCTGTCTTATGCGACCTACTAATGGAACACTGAAACATGCATACAGTCATACCTGTCTTATGTGACCTACTAATGGAACACTGAAACATGCATAGTCATACCTGTCTTATGTGACCTACTAATGGAACACTGAAACATGTATACAGTCATACCTGTCTTATGTGACCTACTAATGGAACACTGAAACATGTATAGTCATACCTGTCTTATGTGACCTACTAATGGAACACTGAAACATGTATACAGTCATACCTGTCTTATGTGACCTACTAATGGAACACTGAAATATGTATACAGTCATACCTGTCTTATGTGACCTACTAATGGAACACTGAAACATGTATACAGTCATACCTGTCTTATGTGACCTACTAATGGAACACTGAAACATGTATACAGTCATACCTGTCTTATGTGACCTACTAATGGAACACTGAAACATGTATGCAGTCATACCTGTCTTATGTGACCTATTAATGGAACACTGAAACATGCATAGTCATACCTGTCTTATGCGACCTACTAATGGAACACTGAAACATGTATGCAGTCATACCTGTCTTATGTGACCTACTAATGGAACACTGAAACATGTATACAGTCATACCTGTCTTATGTGACCTACTAATGGAACACTGAAACATGTATACAGTCATACCTGTCTTATGTGACCTACTAATGGAACACTGAAACATGTATACAGTCATACCTGTCTTATGTGACCTACTAATGGAACACTGAAATATGTATACAGTCATACCTGTCTTATGTGACCTACTAATGGAACACTGAAATATGCATACAGTCATACCTGTCTTATGTGACCTACTAATGGAACACTGAAACATGCATGCAGTCATACCTGTCTTATGTGACCTACTAATGGAACACTGAAACATGTATGCAGTCATACCTGTCTTATGTGACCTACTAATGGAACACCGAAACATGTATAGTCATACCTGTCTTATGCGACCTACTAATGGAACACCGAAACATGTATACAGTCATACCTGTCTTATACGACCTACTAATGGAACACCGAAACATGTATACAGTCATACCTGTCTTATACGACCTACTAATGGAACACTGAAACATGTATACAGTCATACCTGTCTTATGTGACCTACTAATGGAACACTGAAACATGTATGCAGTCATATCTGTCTTATGTGACCTACTAATGGAACACTGAAACATGTATAGTCATACCTGTCTTATGCGACCTACTAATGGAACACTGAAACATGTATACAGTCATACCTGTCTTATGTGACCTACTGATGGAACACTGAAACATTTATACAGTCATACCTGTCTTATGTGACCTACTAATGGAACACTGAAACATGTATACAGTCATACCTGTCTTATGCGACCTACTAATGGAACACTGAAACATGTATACAGTCATACCTGTCTTATGTGACCTACTAATGGAACACTGAAACATGTATACAGTCATACCTGTCTTATGTGACCTACTAATGGAACACTGAAATATGTATACAGTCATACCTGTCTTATGTGACCTACTAATGGAACACTGAAACATGCATGCAGCTATACCTGTCTTATGTGACCTACTAATGGAACACTGAAACATGTATGCAGTCATACCTGTCTTATGTGACCTACTAATGGAACACCGAAACATGTATAGTCATACCTGTCTTATGCGACCTACTAATGGAACACCGAAACATGTATAGTCATACCTGTCTTATACAACCTACTAATGGAACACCGAAACTTGCATAGTCATACCTGTCTTATGCGACCTACTAATGGAACACTGAAACATGTATACAGTCATACCTGTCTTATGTGACCTACTAATGGAACACTGAAACATTTATACAGTCATACCTGTCTTATGTGACCTACTAATGGAACACTGAAACATGTATAGTCATACCTGTCTTATGTGACCTACTAATGGAACACAGAAACATGTATACAGTCATACCTGTCTTATGTGACCTACTAATTGTACACTGAAACATGTATACAGTCATACCTGTCTTATGTGACCTACTAATGGAACACTGAAACATGTATGCAGTCATACCTGTCTTATGTGACCTACTAAAGGAACACTGAAACATGTATGCAGTCATACCTGTCTTATGTGACCTACTAATGGAACACTAAAAATGTATGCAGTCATACCTGTCTTATGTGACCTACTAATGGAACACTGAAACATGTATACAGTCATACCTGTCTTATGTGACCTACTAATGGAACACAGAAACATGTATACAGTCATACCACTCTTATGTGACCTACTAATGGAACACTGAAACATGTATACAGTCATACCTGTCTTATGTGACCTACTAATGGAACACTGAAACATGTATAGTCATACCTGTCTTATGTGACCTACTAATGGAACACTGAAATATGTATACAGTCATACCTGTCTTATGTGACCTACTAATGGAACACTGAAATATGCATAGTCATACCTGTCTTATGTGACCTACTAATGGAACACTGAAATATGTATACAGTCATACCTGTCTTATGTGACCTACTAATGGAACACTGAAATATGTATACAGTCATACCTGTCTTATGCGACCTACTAATGGAACACTGAAACATGTATGCAGTCATACCTGTCTTATGTGACCTACTAATGGAATACCGAAACATGTATACAGTCATACCTGTCTTATGTGACCTACTAATGGAACACCGAAACTTGCATAGTCATACCTGTCTTATGCGACCTACTAATGGAACACCGAAACATGTATACAGTCATACCTGTCTTATGCGACCTACTAAGGGAACACCGAAACATGCATACAGTCTTACCGGTCTTATGCGACCTACTAATGGAACACCGAAACATGTATACAGTCATAACTGTCTTATGTGACCTACTAATGGAACACTGAAACATGTATAGTCATACCTGTCTTATGCGACCTACTAATGGAACACCGAAACATGCATACAGTCATACCTATCTTATGTGACCTAATAATGGAACACTGAAACATGCATACAGTCATACCTGTCTTATGCGACCTACTAATGGAACACCGAAACATGCATACAGTCATACCTGTCTTATATGACCTACTAATGGAACACCGAAACATGCATACAATCATACCTGTCTTATGTGACCTACTAATGGAACACTGAAACATGCATACAGTCATACCTGTCTTATGCGACCTACTAATGGAACACTGAAACATGCATACAGTAATACCTGTCTTATGTGACCTACTAATGGAACACCGAAACATGCATACAGTCATACCTGTCTTATGTGACCTACTAATGGAACACTGAAACATGTATACAGTCATACCTGTCTTATGTGACCTACTAATGGAACACTGAAACATGTATACAGTCATACCTGTATTATGTGACCTACTAATGGAACACCGAAACATGTATACAGTCATAACTGTCTTATGTGACCTACTAATGGAACACTGAAACATGTATGCAGTCATACCTGTTTTATGTGACCTACTAATGGAACATTGAAACATGCATACAGTCATACCTGTCTTATGTGACCTACTAATGGAACACCGAAACATGCATACAGTCATACCTGTCTTATGTGACCTACTAATGGAACACTGAAACATGCATACAGTCATACCTGTCTTATGCGACCTACTAATGGAACACTGAAACATGCATACAGTCATACCTGTCTTATGTGACCTACTAATGGAACACTGAAACATGCATAGTCATACCTGTCTTATGTGACCTACTAATGGAACACTGAAACATGTATACAGTCATACCTGTCTTATGTGACCTACTAATGGAACACTGAAACATGTATAGTCATACCTGTCTTATGTGACCTACTAATGGAACACTGAAACATGTATACAGTCATACCTGTCTTATGTGACCTACTAATGGAACACTGAAATATGTATACAGTCATACCTGTCTTATGTGACCTACTAATGGAACACTGAAACATGTATACAGTCATACCTGTCTTATGTGACCTACTAATGGAACACTGAAACATGTATACAGTCATACCTGTCTTATGTGACCTACTAATGGAACACTGAAACATGTATGCAGTCATACCTGTCTTATGTGACCTATTAATGGAACACTGAAACATGCATAGTCATACCTGTCTTATGCGACCTACTAATGGAACACTGAAACATGTATGCAGTCATACCTGTCTTATGTGACCTACTAATGGAACACTGAAACATGTATACAGTCATACCTGTCTTATGTGACCTACTAATGGAACACTGAAACATGTATACAGTCATACCTGTCTTATGTGACCTACTAATGGAACACTGAAACATGTATACAGTCATACCTGTCTTATGTGACCTACTAATGGAACACTGAAATATGTATACAGTCATACCTGTCTTATGTGACCTACTAATGGAACACTGAAATATGCATACAGTCATACCTGTCTTATGTGACCTACTAATGGAACACTGAAACATGCATGCAGTCATACCTGTCTTATGTGACCTACTAATGGAACACTGAAACATGTATGCAGTCATACCTGTCTTATGTGACCTACTAATGGAACACCGAAACATGTATAGTCATACCTGTCTTATGCGACCTACTAATGGAACACCGAAACATGTATACAGTCATACCTGTCTTATACGACCTACTAATGGAACACCGAAACATGTATACAGTCATACCTGTCTTATACGACCTACTAATGGAACACTGAAACATGTATACAGTCATACCTGTCTTATGTGACCTACTAATGGAACACTGAAACATGTATGCAGTCATATCTGTCTTATGTGACCTACTAATGGAACACTGAAACATGTATAGTCATACCTGTCTTATGCGACCTACTAATGGAACACTGAAACATGTATACAGTCATACCTGTCTTATGTGACCTACTGATGGAACACTGAAACATTTATACAGTCATACCTGTCTTATGTGACCTACTAATGGAACACTGAAACATGTATACAGTCATACCTGTCTTATGTGACCTACTGATGGAACACTGAAACATGCATACAGTCATACCTGTCTTATGTGACCTACTAATGGAACACTGAAACATGTATACAGTCATACCTGTCTTATGTGACCTACTAATAGAACACTGAAACATGTATAGTCATACCTGTCTTATGTGACCTACTAATAGAACACTGAAACATGTATACAGTCATACCTGTCTTATGTGACCTACTAATGGAACACTGAAACATGTATACAGTCATACCTGTCTTATGTGACCTACTAATGGAACACTGAAACATGCATAGTCTTACCGGTCTTATGCGACCTACTAATGGAACACCGAAACATGTATACAGTCATAACTGTCTTATGTGACCTACTAATGGAACACCGAAACATGTATACAGTCATACCTGTCTTATGTGACCTACTAATGGAACACTGAAACATGCATAGTCTTACCGGTCTTATGCGTCCTACTAATGGAACACCGAAACATGTATACAGTCATACCTGTCTTATGTGACCTACTAATGGAACACCGAAACATGCATACAGTCATACCTGTCTTATCTGACCTACTAATGGAACACTGAAACATGCATAGTCATACCTGTCTTATGTGACCTACTAATGGAACACCGGAACATGCATAGTCATACCTGTCTTATGTGACCTACTAATGGAACACTGAAACATGCATAGTCATACCTGTCTTATGTGACCTACTAATGGAACACTGAAACATGCATAGTCATACCTGTCTTATGTGACCTACTAATGGAACACTGAAATATGCATAGTCATACCTGTCTTATGTGACCTACTAATGGAACACTGAAACATGTATACAGTCATACCTGTCCTATGTGACCTACTAATGGAACACTGAAACATGTATACAGTCATACCTGTCTTATGTGACCTACTAATGGAACACTGAAATATGTATACAGTCATACCTATCTTATGCGACCTACTAATGGAACACTGAAACATGCATGCAGTCATACCTGTCTTATGTGACCTACTAATGGAACACTGAAACATGTATGCAGTCATACCTGTCTTATGTGACCTACTAATGGAACACTGAAACATGTATGCAGTCATACCTGTCTTATGTGACCAACTAATGGAACACTGAAACATGTATGCAGTCATACCTGTCTTATGTGACCTACTAATGGAATATCGAAACATGTATACAGTCATACCTGTCTTATGTGACCTACTAATGGAACACCGAAACATGCATAGTCATACATGTCTTATGCGACCTACTAATGGAACACCGAAACATGTATACAGTCATACCTGTCTTATGCGACCTACTAAGGGAACACCGAAACATGCATACAGTCTTACCGGTCTTATGCGACCTACTAATGGAACACCGAAACATGTATACAGTCATAACTGTCTTATGTGACCTACTAATGGAACACCGAAACATGCATACAGTCATACCTGTCTTATGTGACCTACTAATGGAACACTGAAACATGCATACAGTCATACCTGTCTTATGCGACCTACTAATGGAACACTGAAACATGCATACAGTCATACCTGTCTTATGTGACCTACTAATGGAACACCGAAACATGCATACAGTCATACCTGTCTTATGTGACCTACTAATGGAACACTGAAACATGCATACAGTCATACCTGTCTTATGCGACCTACTAATGGAACACTGAAACATGCATACAGTCATACCTGTCTTATGTGACCTACTAATGGAACACCGAAACATGCATAGTCATACCTGTCTTATGTGACCTACTAATGGAACACCGAAACATGTATACAGTCATAACTGTCTTATGTGACCTACTAATGGAACACTGAAACATGAATAGGCATACCTGTCTTATGCGACCTACTAATGGAACACTGAAACATGTATGCAGTCATACCTGTCTTATGTGACCTACTAATGGAACACTGAAACATGTATACAGTCATACCTGTCTTATGTGACCTACTAATGGAACACTGAAACATGTATACAGTCATACCTGTCTTATGTGACCTACTAATGGAACACTGAAACATGTATAGTCATACCTGTCTTATGTGACCTACTAATGAAACACTGAAATATGTATACAGTCATACCTGTCTGATGTGACCTACTAATGGAACACTGAAACATGTATACAGTCATACCTGTCTTATGTGACCTACTAATGGAACACTGAAATATGTATACAGTCATACCTGTCTTATGTGACCTACTAATGGAACACTGAAACATGTATACAGTCATACCTGTCTTATGTGACCTACTAATGGAACACTGAAACATGTATACAGTCATACCTGTCTTATGTGACCTACTAATGGAACACCGAAACATGCATAGTCATACCTGTCTTATGCGACCTACTAATGGAACACCGAAACATGTATACAGTCATACCTGTCTTATACGACCTACTAATGGAACACCGAAACTTGCATAGTCATACCTGTCTTATGTGACCTACTAATGGAACACTGAAACATGTATGCAGTCATACCTGTGTTATGTGACCTACTAATGGAACACCGAAACTTGCATAGTCATACCTGTCTTATGCGACCTACTAATGGAACACTGACACATGTATACAGTCATACCTGTCTTATGTGACCTACTGATGGAACACTGAAACATTTATACAGTCATACCTGTCTTATGTGACCTACTAATGGAACACTGAAACATGCATACAGTCATACCTGTCTTATGTGACCTACTAATGGAACACTGAAACATGTATACAGTCATACCTGTCTTATGTGACCTACTAATGGAACACTGAAACATGTATTGTCATACCTGTCTTATGTGACCTACTAATGGAACACTGAAACATGTATAGTCATACCTGTCTTATGTGACCTACTAATGGAACACTGAAACATGCATACAGTCATACCTGTCTTATGTGACCTACTAATGGAACACTGAAACATGTATACAGTCATACCTGTCTTATGTGACCTACTAATGGAACACTGAAACATGTATTGTCATACCTGTCTTATGTGACCTACTAATGGAACACTGAAACATTTATACAGTCATACCTGTCTTATGTGACCTACTAATGGAACACTGAAACATGTATAGTCATACCTGTCTTATGTGACCTACTAATGGAACACAGAAACATGTATACAGTCATACCTGTCTTATGTGACCTACTAATTGAACACTGAAACATGTATACAGTCATACCTGTCTTATGTGACCTAGTAATGGAACACTGAAACATGTATGCAGTCATACCTGTCTTATGTGACCTACTAAAGGAACA
Organism: Bathymodiolus septemdierum; assembly: GCA_963383655.1. Taxonomy (NCBI): domain Eukaryota; kingdom Metazoa; phylum Mollusca; class Bivalvia; order Mytilida; family Modiolidae; genus Bathymodiolus; species Bathymodiolus septemdierum. Next base: position 159,581 of record OY726524.1, read on the forward strand.
CTGAAACATGTATGCAGTCATACCTGTCTTATGTGACCTACTAATGGAACACCGAAACATGTATAGTCATACCTGTCTTATGCGACCTACTAATGGAACACCGAAACATGTATACAGTCATACCTGTCTTATACGACCTACTAATGGAACACCGAAACATGTATACAGTCATACCTGTCTTATACGACCTACTAATGGAACACTGAAACATGTATACAGTCATACCTGTCTTATGTGACCTACTAATGGAACACTGAAACATGTATGCAGTCATATCTGTCTTATGTGACCTACTAATGGAACACTGAAACATGTATAGTCATACCTGTCTTATGCGACCTACTAATGGAACACTGAAACATGTATACAGTCATACCTGTCTTATGTGACCTACTGATGGAACACTGAAACATTTATACAGTCATACCTGTCTTATGTGACCTACTAATGGAACACTGAAACATGTATACAGTCATACCTGTCTTATGCGACCTACTAATGGAACACTGAAACATGTATACAGTCATACCTGTCTTATGTGACCTACTAATGGAACACTGAAACATGTATACAGTCATACCTGTCTTATGTGACCTACTAATGGAACACTGAAATATGTATACAGTCATACCTGTCTTATGTGACCTACTAATGGAACACTGAAACATGCATGCAGCTATACCTGTCTTATGTGACCTACTAATGGAACACTGAAACATGTATGCAGTCATACCTGTCTTATGTGACCTACTAATGGAACACCGAAACATGTATAGTCATACCTGTCTTATGCGACCTACTAATGGAACACCGAAACATGTATAGTCATACCTGTCTTATACAACCTACTAATGGAACACCGAAACTTGCATAGTCATACCTGTCTTATGCGACCTACTAATGGAACACTGAAACATGTATACAGTCATACCTGTCTTATGTGACCTACTAATGGAACACTGAAACATTTATACAGTCATACCTGTCTTATGTGACCTACTAATGGAACACTGAAACATGTATAGTCATACCTGTCTTATGTGACCTACTAATGGAACACAGAAACATGTATACAGTCATACCTGTCTTATGTGACCTACTAATTGTACACTGAAACATGTATACAGTCATACCTGTCTTATGTGACCTACTAATGGAACACTGAAACATGTATGCAGTCATACCTGTCTTATGTGACCTACTAAAGGAACACTGAAACATGTATGCAGTCATACCTGTCTTATGTGACCTACTAATGGAACACTAAAAATGTATGCAGTCATACCTGTCTTATGTGACCTACTAATGGAACACTGAAACATGTATACAGTCATACCTGTCTTATGTGACCTACTAATGGAACACAGAAACATGTATACAGTCATACCACTCTTATGTGACCTACTAATGGAACACTGAAACATGTATACAGTCATACCTGTCTTATGTGACCTACTAATGGAACACTGAAACATGTATAGTCATACCTGTCTTATGTGACCTACTAATGGAACACTGAAATATGTATACAGTCATACCTGTCTTATGTGACCTACTAATGGAACACTGAAATATGCATAGTCATACCTGTCTTATGTGACCTACTAATGGAACACTGAAATATGTATACAGTCATACCTGTCTTATGTGACCTACTAATGGAACACTGAAATATGTATACAGTCATACCTGTCTTATGCGACCTACTAATGGAACACTGAAACATGTATGCAGTCATACCTGTCTTATGTGACCTACTAATGGAATACCGAAACATGTATACAGTCATACCTGTCTTATGTGACCTACTAATGGAACACCGAAACTTGCATAGTCATACCTGTCTTATGCGACCTACTAATGGAACACCGAAACATGTATACAGTCATACCTGTCTTATGCGACCTACTAAGGGAACACCGAAACATGCATACAGTCTTACCGGTCTTATGCGACCTACTAATGGAACACCGAAACATGTATACAGTCATAACTGTCTTATGTGACCTACTAATGGAACACTGAAACATGTATAGTCATACCTGTCTTATGCGACCTACTAATGGAACACCGAAACATGCATACAGTCATACCTATCTTATGTGACCTAATACTGGAACACTGAAACATGCATACAGTCATACCTGTCTTATGCGACCTACTAATGGAACACCGAAACATGCATACAGTCATACCTGTCTTATATGACCTACTAATGGAACACCGAAACATGCATACAATCATACCTGTCTTATGTGACCTACTAATGGAACACTGAAACATGCATACAGTCATACCTGTCTTATGCGACCTACTAATGGAACACTGAAACATGCATACAGTAATACCTGTCTTATGTGACCTACTAATGGAACACCGAAACATGCATACAGTCATACCTGTCTTATGTGACCTACTAATGGAACACTGAAACATGTATACAGTCATACCTGTCTTATGTGACCTACTAATGGAACACTGAAACATGTATACAGTCATACCTGTATTATGTGACCTACTAATGGAACACCGAAACATGTATACAGTCATAACTGTCTTATGTGACCTACTAATGGAACACTGAAACATGTATGCAGTCATACCTGTTTTATGTGACCTACTAATGGAACATTGAAACATGCATACAGTCATACCTGTCTTATGTGACCTACTAATGGAACACCGAAACATGCATACAGTCATACCTGTCTTATGTGACCTACTAATGGAACACTGAAACATGCATACAGTCATACCTGTCTTATGCGACCTACTAATGGAACACTGAAACATGCATACAGTCATACCTGTCTTATGTGACCTACTAATGGAACACTGAAACATGCATAGTCATACCTGTCTTATGTGACCTACTAATGGAACACTGAAACATGTATACAGTCATACCTGTCTTATGTGACCTACTAATGGAACACTGAAACATGTATAGTCATACCTGTCTTATGTGACCTACTAATGGAACACTGAAACATGTATACAGTCATACCTGTCTTATGTGACCTACTAATGGAACACTGAAATATGTATACAGTCATACCTGTCTTATGTGACCTACTAATGGAACACTGAAACATGTATACAGTCATACCTGTCTTATGTGACCTACTAATGGAACACTGAAACATGTATACAGTCATACCTGTCTTATGTGACCTACTAATGGAACACTGAAACATGTATGCAGTCATACCTGTCTTATGTGACCTATTAATGGAACACTGAAACATGCATAGTCATACCTGTCTTATGCGACCTACTAATGGAACACTGAAACATGTATGCAGTCATACCTGTCTTATGTGACCTACTAATGGAACACTGAAACATGTATACAGTCATACCTGTCTTATGTGACCTACTAATGGAACACTGAAACATGTATACAGTCATACCTGTCTTATGTGACCTACTAATGGAACACTGAAACATGTATACAGTCATACCTGTCTTATGTGACCTACTAATGGAACACTGAAATATGTATACAGTCATACCTGTCTTATGTGACCTACTAATGGAACACTGAAATATGCATACAGTCATACCTGTCTTATGTGACCTACTAATGGAACACTGAAACATGCATGCAGTCATACCTGTCTTATGTGACCTACTAATGGAACACTGAAACATGTATGCAGTCATACCTGTCTTATGTGACCTACTAATGGAACACCGAAACATGTATAGTCATACCTGTCTTATGCGACCTACTAATGGAACACCGAAACATGTATACAGTCATACCTGTCTTATACGACCTACTAATGGAACACCGAAACATGTATACAGTCATACCTGTCTTATACGACCTACTAATGGAACACTGAAACATGTATACAGTCATACCTGTCTTATGTGACCTACTAATGGAACACTGAAACATGTATGCAGTCATATCTGTCTTATGTGACCTACTAATGGAACACTGAAACATGTATAGTCATACCTGTCTTATGCGACCTACTAATGGAACACTGAAACATGTATACAGTCATACCTGTCTTATGTGACCTACTGATGGAACACTGAAACATTTATACAGTCATACCTGTCTTATGTGACCTACTAATGGAACACTGAAACATGTATACAGTCATACCTGTCTTATGTGACCTACTGATGGAACACTGAAACATGCATACAGTCATACCTGTCTTATGTGACCTACTAATGGAACACTGAAACATGTATACAGTCATACCTGTCTTATGTGACCTACTAATAGAACACTGAAACATGTATAGTCATACCTGTCTTATGTGACCTACTAATAGAACACTGAAACATGTATACAGTCATACCTGTCTTATGTGACCTACTAATGGAACACTGAAACATGTATACAGTCATACCTGTCTTATGTGACCTACTAATGGAACACTGAAACATGCATAGTCTTACCGGTCTTATGCGACCTACTAATGGAACACCGAAACATGTATACAGTCATAACTGTCTTATGTGACCTACTAATGGAACACCGAAACATGTATACAGTCATACCTGTCTTATGTGACCTACTAATGGAACACTGAAACATGCATAGTCTTACCGGTCTTATGCGTCCTACTAATGGAACACCGAAACATGTATACAGTCATACCTGTCTTATGTGACCTACTAATGGAACACCGAAACATGCATACAGTCATACCTGTCTTATCTGACCTACTAATGGAACACTGAAACATGCATAGTCATACCTGTCTTATGTGACCTACTAATGGAACACCGGAACATGCATAGTCATACCTGTCTTATGTGACCTACTAATGGAACACTGAAACATGCATAGTCATACCTGTCTTATGTGACCTACTAATGGAACACTGAAACATGCATAGTCATACCTGTCTTATGTGACCTACTAATGGAACACTGAAATATGCATAGTCATACCTGTCTTATGTGACCTACTAATGGAACACTGAAACATGTATACAGTCATACCTGTCCTATGTGACCTACTAATGGAACACTGAAACATGTATACAGTCATACCTGTCTTATGTGACCTACTAATGGAACACTGAAATATGTATACAGTCATACCTATCTTATGCGACCTACTAATGGAACACTGAAACATGCATGCAGTCATACCTGTCTTATGTGACCTACTAATGGAACACTGAAACATGTATGCAGTCATACCTGTCTTATGTGACCTACTAATGGAACACTGAAACATGTATGCAGTCATACCTGTCTTATGTGACCAACTAATGGAACACTGAAACATGTATGCAGTCATACCTGTCTTATGTGACCTACTAATGGAATATCGAAACATGTATACAGTCATACCTGTCTTATGTGACCTACTAATGGAACACCGAAACATGCATAGTCATACATGTCTTATGCGACCTACTAATGGAACACCGAAACATGTATACAGTCATACCTGTCTTATGCGACCTACTAAGGGAACACCGAAACATGCATACAGTCTTACCGGTCTTATGCGACCTACTAATGGAACACCGAAACATGTATACAGTCATAACTGTCTTATGTGACCTACTAATGGAACACCGAAACATGCATACAGTCATACCTGTCTTATGTGACCTACTAATGGAACACTGAAACATGCATACAGTCATACCTGTCTTATGCGACCTACTAATGGAACACTGAAACATGCATACAGTCATACCTGTCTTATGTGACCTACTAATGGAACACCGAAACATGCATACAGTCATACCTGTCTTATGTGACCTACTAATGGAACACTGAAACATGCATACAGTCATACCTGTCTTATGCGACCTACTAATGGAACACTGAAACATGCATACAGTCATACCTGTCTTATGTGACCTACTAATGGAACACCGAAACATGCATAGTCATACCTGTCTTATGTGACCTACTAATGGAACACCGAAACATGTATACAGTCATAACTGTCTTATGTGACCTACTAATGGAACACTGAAACATGAATAGGCATACCTGTCTTATGCGACCTACTAATGGAACACTGAAACATGTATGCAGTCATACCTGTCTTATGTGACCTACTAATGGAACACTGAAACATGTATACAGTCATACCTGTCTTATGTGACCTACTAATGGAACACTGAAACATGTATACAGTCATACCTGTCTTATGTGACCTACTAATGGAACACTGAAACATGTATAGTCATACCTGTCTTATGTGACCTACTAATGAAACACTGAAATATGTATACAGTCATACCTGTCTGATGTGACCTACTAATGGAACACTGAAACATGTATACAGTCATACCTGTCTTATGTGACCTACTAATGGAACACTGAAATATGTATACAGTCATACCTGTCTTATGTGACCTACTAATGGAACACTGAAACATGTATACAGTCATACCTGTCTTATGTGACCTACTAATGGAACACTGAAACATGTATACAGTCATACCTGTCTTATGTGACCTACTAATGGAACACCGAAACATGCATAGTCATACCTGTCTTATGCGACCTACTAATGGAACACCGAAACATGTATACAGTCATACCTGTCTTATACGACCTACTAATGGAACACCGAAACTTGCATAGTCATACCTGTCTTATGTGACCTACTAATGGAACACTGAAACATGTATGCAGTCATACCTGTGTTATGTGACCTACTAATGGAACACCGAAACTTGCATAGTCATACCTGTCTTATGCGACCTACTAATGGAACACTGACACATGTATACAGTCATACCTGTCTTATGTGACCTACTGATGGAACACTGAAACATTTATACAGTCATACCTGTCTTATGTGACCTACTAATGGAACACTGAAACATGCATACAGTCATACCTGTCTTATGTGACCTACTAATGGAACACTGAAACATGTATACAGTCATACCTGTCTTATGTGACCTACTAATGGAACACTGAAACATGTATTGTCATACCTGTCTTATGTGACCTACTAATGGAACACTGAAACATGTATAGTCATACCTGTCTTATGTGACCTACTAATGGAACACTGAAACATGCATACAGTCATACCTGTCTTATGTGACCTACTAATGGAACACTGAAACATGTATACAGTCATACCTGTCTTATGTGACCTACTAATGGAACACTGAAACATGTATTGTCATACCTGTCTTATGTGACCTACTAATGGAACACTGAAACATTTATACAGTCATACCTGTCTTATGTGACCTACTAATGGAACACTGAAACATGTATAGTCATACCTGTCTTATGTGACCTACTAATGGAACACAGAAACATGTATACAGTCATACCTGTCTTATGTGACCTACTAATTGAACACTGAAACATGTATACAGTCATACCTGTCTTATGTGACCTAGTAATGGAACACTGAAACATGTATGCAGTCATACCTGTCTTATGTGACCTACTAAAGGAACACTGAAACATGTATGCAGTCATACCTGTCTTATGTGACCTACTAATGGAACACTAAAAATGTATGCAGTCGTACCTGTCTTATGTGACCTACTAATGGAACACTGAAACATGTATACAGTCATACCTGTCTTATGTGACCTACTAATGGAACACAGAAACATGTATACAGTCATACCTGTCTTATGTGACCTACTAATGGAACACTGAAACATGTATACAGTCATACCTGTCTTATGTGACCTACTAATGGAACACTGAAACATGTATAGTCATACCTGTCTTATGTGACCTACTAATGGAACACTGAAATATGTATACAGTCATACCTGTCTTATGTGACCTACTAATGGAACACTGAAACATGTATAGTCATACCTGTCTTATGTGACCTACTAATGGAACACTGAAATATGTATACAGTCATACCTGTCTTATGTGACCTACTAATGGAACACTGAAATATGTATACAGTCATACCTGTCTTATGCGACCTACTAATGGAACACTGAAACATGTATACAGTCATACCTGTCTTATGTGACCTACTAATGGAACACCGAAACATGTATACAGTCATAACTGTCTTATGTGACCTACTAATGGAACACTGAAACATGTATGCAGTCATACCTGTCTTATGTGACCTACTAATGGAACACTGAAACATGTATACAGTCATACCTGTCTTATGTGACCTACTAATGGAACACCGAAACATGCATAGTCATACCTGTCTTATGCGACCTACTAATGGAACACCGAAACATGTATACAGTCATACCTGTCTTATACGACCTACTAATGGAACACCGAAACTTGCATAGTCATACCTGTCTTATGTTACCTACTAATGGAACACTGAAACATGTATGCAGTCATACCTGTGTTATGTGATCTACTAATGGAACACCGAAACTTGCATAGTCATACCTGTCTTATGCGACCTACTAATGGAACACTGACACATGTATACAGTCATACCTGTCTTATGTGACCTACTAATGGAACACTGAAACATTTATACAGTCATACCTGTCTTATGTGACCTACTAATGGAACACTGAAACATGCATACAGTCATACCTGTCTTATGTGACCTACTAATGGAACACTGAAACATGTATACAGTCATACCTGTCTTATGTGACCTACTAATGGAACACTGAAACATGTATTGTCATACCTGTCTTATGTGACCTACTAATGGAACACTGTAACATGTATACAGTCATACCTGTCTTATGTGACCTACTAATGGAACACTGAAACATGCATACAGTCATACCTGTCTTATGTGACCTACTAATGGAACACTGAAACATGTATACAGTCATACCTGTCTTATGTGACCTACTAATGGAACACTGAAACATGTATTGTCATACCTGTCTTATGTGACCTACTAATGGAACACTGAAACATGTATACAGTCATACCTGTCTTATGTGACCTACTAATGGAACACTGAAACATGTATACAGTCATACCTGTCTTATGTGACCTACTAATGGAACACTGAAACATGTATAGTCATACCTGTCTTATGTGACATACTAATAGAACACTGAAACATGTATACAGTCATACCTGTCTTATGTGACCTACTAATGGAACACTGAAACATGTATACAGTCATACCTGTCTTATGTGACCTACTAATGGAACACTGAAACATGCAGTCTTACCGGTCTTATGCGACCTACTAATGGAACACCGAAACATGTATACAGTCATAATTGTCTTATGTGACCTACTAATGGAACACTGAAACATGCATAGTCATACCTGTCTTATGTGAACTACTAATGGAACACTGAAACATGTATACAGTCATACCTGTCTTATGCGACCTACTAATGGAACACTGAAACATGTATACAGTCATACCTGTCTTATGTGACCTACTAATGGAACACTGAAACATGTATACAGTCATACCTGTCTTATGTGACCTACTAATGGAACACTGAAACATGTATACAGTCATACCTGTCTTATGTGACCTACTAATGGAACACTGAAACATGTATGCAGTCATACCTGTCTTATGTGACCTACTAATGGAACACCGAAACATGTATAGTCATACCTGTCTTATGCGACCTACTAATGGAACACCGAAACATGTATACAGTCATACCTGTCTTATACAACCTACTAATGGAACACCGAAACTTGCATAGTCATACCTGTCTTATGCGACCTACTAATGGAACACTGAAACATGTATACAGTCATACCTGTCTTATGTGACCTACTAATGGAACACTGAAACATTTATACAGTCATACCTGTCTTATGTGACCTACTAATGGAACACTGAAACATGTATAGTCATACCTGTCTTATGTGACCTACTAATGGAACACAGAAACATGTATACAGTCATACCTGTCTTATGTGACCTACTAATTGAACACTGAAACATGTATACAGTCATACCTGTCTTATGTGACGTAGTAATGGAACACTGAAACATGTATGCAGTCATACCTGTCTTATGTGACCTACTAAAGGAACACTGAAACATGTATGCAGTCATACCTGTCTTATGTGACCTACTAATGGAACACTAAAAATGTATGCAGTCATACCTGTCTTATGTGACCTACTAATGGAACACTGAAACATGTATACAGTCATACCTGTCTTATGTGACATACTAATGGAACACAGAAACATGTATACAGTCATACCTGTCTTATGTGATCTACTAATGGAACACTGAAACATGTATACAGTCATACCTGTCTTATGTGACCTACTAATGGAACACTGAAACATGTATAGTCATACCTGTCTTATGTGACCTACTAATGGAACACTGAAATATGTATACAGTCATACCTGTCTTATGTGACCTACTAATGGAACACTGAAACATGTATAGTCATACCTGTCTTATGTGACCTACTAATGGAACACTGAAATATGTATACAGTCATACCTGTCTTATGTGACCTACTAATGAAACACTGAAATATGTATACAGTCATACCTGTCTTATGCGACCTACTAATGGAACACTGAAACATGCATACAGTCATACCTGTCTTATGTGACCTACTAATGGAACACTGAAACATGTATACAGTCATACCTATCTTATGTGACCTACTAATGGAACACTGAAACATGCATACAGTCATACCTGTCTTATGCGACCTACTAATGGAACACCGAAACATGCATACAGTCATACCTGTCTTATATGACCTACTAATGGAACACCGAAACATGCATACAGTCATACCTGTCTTATGTGACCTACTAATGGAACACTGAAACATGCATACAGTCATACCTGTCTTATGCGACCTACTAATGGAACACTGAAACATGCATACAGTAATACCTGTCTTATGTGACCTACTAATGGAACACCGAAACATGCATACAGTCATACCTGTCTTATGTGACCTACTAATGGAACACTGAAACATGTATACAGTCATACCTGTATTATGTGACCTACTAATGGAACACCGAAACATGTATACAGTCATAACTGTCTTATGTGACCTACTAATGGAACACTGAAACATGTATGCAGTCATACCTGTCTTATGTGACCTACTAATGGAACATTGAAACATGCATACAGTCATACCTGTCTTATGTGACCTACTAATGGAACACCGAAACATGCATACAGTCATACCTGTCTTATGTGACCTACTAATGGAACACTGAAACATGCATACAGTCATACCTGTCTTATGCGACCTACTAATGGAACACTGAAACATGCATACAGTCATACCTGTCTTATGTGACCTACTAATGGAACACTGAAACATGCATAGTCATACCTGTCTTATGTGACCTACTAATGGAACACTGAAACATGTATACAGTCATACCTGTCTTATGTGACCTACTAATGGAACACTGAAACATGTATACAGTCATACCTGTCTTATGTGACCTACTAATGGAACACTGAAACATGTATAGTCATACCTGTCTTATGTGACCTACTAATGGAACACTGAAATATGTATACAGTCATACCTGTCTTATGTGACCTACTAATGGAACACTGAAACATGTATACAGTCATACCTGTCTTATGTGACCTACTAATGGAACACTGAAACATGTATACAGTTATACCTGTCTTATGTGACCTACTAATGGAACACTGAAACATGCATGCAGTCATACCTGTCTTATGTGACCTATTAATGGAACACTGAAACATGCATAGTCATACCTGTCTTATGCGACCTACTAATGGAACACTGAAACATGTATGCAGTCATACCTGTCTTATGTGACCTACTAATGGAACACTGAAACATGTATACAGTCATACCTGTCTTATGTGACCTACTAATGGAACACTGAAACATGTATACAGTCATACCTGTCTTATGTGACCTACTAATGGAACACTGAAACATGTATACAGTCATACCTGTCTTATGTGACCTACTAATGGAACACTGAAATATGTATACAGTCATACCTGTCTTATGTGACCTACTAATGGAACACTGAAATATGCATACAGTCATACCTGTCTTATGTGACCTACTAATGGAACACTGAAACATGCATGCAGTCATACCTGTCTTATGTGACCTACTAATGGAACACCGAAACATGCATAGTCATACCTGTCTTATGCGACCTACTAATGGAACACCGAAACATGTATACAGTCATACCTGTCTTATACGACCTACTAATGGAACACTGAAACATGTATGCAGTCATACCTATCTTATGTGACCTACTAATGGAACACTGAAACATGCATAGTCATACCTGTCTTATGCGACCTACTAATGGAACACTAAAACATGTATACAGTCATACCTGTCTTATGTGACCTACTGATGGAACACTGAAACATTTATACAGTCATACCTGTCTTATGTGACCTACTAATGGAACACTGAAACATGCATACAGTCATACCTGTCTTATGTGACCTACTAATGGAACACTGAAACATGTATACAGTCATACCTGTCTTATGTGACCTACTAATAGAACACTGAAACATGTATACAGTCATACCTGTCTTATGTGACCTACTAATGGAACACTGAAACATGTATACAGTCATACCTGTCTTATGTGACCTACTAATGGAACACTGAAACATGCATAGTCTTACCGGTCTTATGCGACCTACTAATGGAACACCGAAACATGTATACAGTCATACCTGTCTTATGTGACCTACTAATGGAACACCGAAACATGCATACAGTCATACCTGTCTTATGTGACCTACTAATGGAACACTGAAACATGCATAGTCATACCTGTCTTATGTGACCTACTAATGGAACACCGGAACATGCATAGTCATACCTGTCTTATGTGACCTACTAATGGAACACTGAAACATGTATACAGTCATACCTGTCTTATGTGACCTACTAATGGAACACTGAAACATGTATAGTCATACCTGTCTTATGTGACCTACTAATGGAACACTGAAACATGCATACAGTCATACCTGTCTTATGTGACCTACTAATGGAACACTGAAACATGCATAGTCATACCTGTCTTATGTGACCTACTAATGGAACACTGAAACATGTATAGTCATACCTGTCTTATGTGAACTACTAATGGAACACTGAAACATGTATACAGTCATACCTGTCTTATGCGACCTACTAATGGAACACTGAAACATGCATACAGTCATACCTGTCTTATGTGACCTACTAATGGAACACTGAAACATGTATACAGTCATACCTGTCTTATGTGACCTACTAATGGAACACTGAAACATGTATACAGTCATACCTGTCTTATGTGACCTACTAATGGAACACTGAAATATGTATAGTCATACCTGTCTTATGTGACCTACTAATGGAACACTGAAACATGCATGCAGTCATACCTGTCTTATGTGACCTACTAATGGAACATTGAAACATGTATACAGTCATACCTGTCTTATACAACCTACTAATGGAACACCGAAACTTGCATAGTCATACCTGTCTTATGCGACCTACTAATGGAACACTGAAACATGTATACAGTCATACCTGTCTTATGTGACCTACTAATGGAACACTGAAACATTTATACAGTCATACCTGTCTTATGTGACCTACTAATGGAACACTGAAACATGTATAGTCATACCTGTCTTATGTGACCTACTAATGGAACACAGAAACATGTATACAGTCATACCTGTCTTATGTGACCTACTAATTGAACACTGAAACATGTATACAGTCATACCTGTCTTATGTGACGTAGTAATGGAACACTGAAACATGTATGCAGTCATACCTGTCTTATGTGACCTACTAAAGGAACACTGAAACATGTATGCAGTCATACCTGTCTTATGTGACCTACTAATGGAACACTAAAAATGTATGCAGTCATACCTGTCTTATGTGACCTACTAATGGAACACTGAAACATGTACACAGTCATACCTGTCTTATGTGACATACTAATGGAACACAGAAACATGTATACAGTCATACCTGTCTTATGTGATCTACTAATGGAACACTGAAACATGTATACAGTCATACCTGTCTTATGTGACCTACTAATGGAACACTGAAACATGTATAGTCATACCTGTCTTATGTGACCTACTAATGGAACACTGAAATATGTATACAGTCATACCTGTCTTATGTGACCTACTAATGGAACACTGAAACATGTATAGTCATACCTGTCTTATGTGACCTACTAATGGAACACTGAAATATGTATACAGTCATACCTGTCTTATGTGACCTACTAATGAAACACTGAAATATGTATACAGTCATACCTGTCTTATGCGACCTACTAATGGAACACTGAAACATGTATGCAGTCATACCTGTCTTATGTGACCTACTAATGGAATACCGAAACATGTATACAGTCATACCTGTCTTATGTGACCTACTAATGGAACACCGAAACATGCATAGTCATACCTGTCTTATGCGACCTACTAATGGAACACCGAAACATGTATACAGTCATACCTGTCTTATGCGACCTACTAAGGGAACACCGAAACATGCATACAGTCTTACCGGTCTTATGCGACCTACTAATGGAACACCGAACCATGTATACAGTCATAACTGTCTTATGTGACCTACTAATGGAACACCGAAACATGCATACAGTCATACCTGTCTTATGTGACCTACTAATGGAACACTGAAACATGCATACAGTCATACCTGTCTTATGTGACCTACTAATGGAACACTGAAACATGTATACAGTCATACCTATCTTATGTGACCTACTAATGGAACACTGAAACATGCATACAGTCATACCTGTCTTATGCGACCTACTAATGGAACACCGAAACATGCATACAGTCATACCTGTCTTATATGACCTACTAATGGAACACCGAAACATGCATACAGTCATACCTGTCTTATGTGACCTACTAATGGAACACTGAAACATGCATACAGTCATACCTGTCTTATGCGACCTACTAATGGAACACTGAAACATGCATACAGTAATACCTGTCTTATGTGACCTACTAATGGAACACCGAAACATGCATACAGTCATACCTGTCTTATGTGACCTACTAATGGAACACTGAAACATGTATACAGTCATACCTGTATTATGTGACCTACTAATGGAACACCGAAACATGTATACAGTCATAACTGTCTTATGTGACCTACTAATGGAACACTGAAACATGTATGCAGTCATACCTGTCTTATGTGACCTACTAATGGAACATTGAAACATGCATACAGTCATACCTGTCTTATGTGACCTACTAATGGAACACCGAAACATGCTTACAGTCATACCTGTCTTATGTGACCTACTAATGGAACACTGAAACATGCATACAGTCATACCTGTCTTATGCGACCTACTAATGGAACACTGAAACATGCATACAGTCATACCTGTCTTATGTGACCTACTAATGGAACACTGAAACATGCATAGTCATACCTGTCTTATGTGACCTACTAATGGAACACTGAAACATGTATACAGTCATACCTGTCTTATGTGACCTACTAATGGAACACTGAAACATGTATACAGTCATACCTGTCTTATGTGACCTACTAATGGAACACTGAAACATGTATAGTCATACCTGTCTTATGTGACCTACTAATGGAACACTGAAATATGTATACAGTCATACCTGTCTTATGTGACCTACTAATGGAACACTGAAACATGTATACAGTCATACCTGTCTTATGTGACCTACTAATGGAACACTGAAACATGTATACAGTTATACCTGTCTTATGTGACCTACTAATGGAACACTGAAACATGCATGCAGTCATACCTGTCTTATGTGACCTATTAATGGAACACTGAAACATGCATAGTCATACCTGTCTTATGCGACCTACTAATGGAACACTGAAACATGTATGCAGTCATACCTGTCTTATGTGACCTACTAATGGAACACTGAAACATGTATACAGTCATACCTGTCTTATGTGACCTACTAATGGAACACTGAAACATGTATACAGTCATACCTGTCTTATGTGACCTACTAATGGAACACTGAAACATGTATACAGTCATACCTGTCTTATGTGACCTACTAATGGAACACTGAAATATGTATACAGTCATACCTGTCTTATGTGACCTACTAATGGAACACTGAAATATGCATACAGTCATACCTGTCTTATGTGACCTACTAATGGAACACTGAAACATGCATGCAGTCATACCTGTCTTATGTGACCTACTAATGGAACACCGAAACATGCATAGTCATACCTGTCTTATGCGACCTACTAATGGAACACCGAAACATGTATACAGTCATACCTGTCTTATACGACCTACTAATGGAACACTGAAACATGTATGCAGTCATACCTATCTTATGTGACCTACTAATGGAACACTGAAACATGCATAGTCATACCTGTCTTATGCGACCTACTAATGGAACACTAAAACATGTATACAGTCATACCTGTCTTATGTGACCTACTGATGGAACACTGAAACATTTATACAGTCATACCTGTCTTATGTGACCTACTAATGGAACACTGAAACATGCATACAGTCATACCTGTCTTATGTGACCTACTAATGGAACACTGAAACATGTATACAGTCATACCTGTCTTATGTGACCTACTAATAGAACACTGAAACATGTATACAGTCATACCTGTCTTATGTGACCTACTAATGGAACACTGAAACATGTATACAGTCATACCTGTCTTATGTGACCTACTAATGGAACACTGAAACATGCATAGTCTTACCGGTCTTATGCGACCTACTAATGGAACACCGAAACATGTATACAGTCATACCTGTCTTATGTGACCTACTAATGGAACACCGAAACATGCATACAGTCATACCTGTCTTATGTGACCTACTAATGGAACACTGAAACATGCATAGTCATACCTGTCTTATGTGACCTACTAATGGAACACCGGAACATGCATAGTCATACCTGTCTTATGTGACCTACTAATGGAACACTGAAACATGTATAGTCATACCTGTCTTATGTGACCTACTAATGGAACACTGAAACATGTATAGTCATACCTGTCTTATGTGACCTACTAATGGAACACTGAAACATGCATAGTCATACCTGTCTTATGTGACCTACTAATGGAACACTGAAACATGCATAGTCATACCTGTCTTATGTGACCTACTAATGGAACACTGAAACATGTATAGTCATACCTGTCTTATGTGAACTACTAATGGAACACTGAAACATGTATACAGTCATACCTGTCTTATGCGACCTACTAATGGAACACTGAAACATGCATACAGTCATACCTGTCTTATGTGACCTACTAATGGAACACTGAAACATGTATACAGTCATACCTGTCTTATGTGACCTACTAATGGAACACTGAAACATGTATACAGTCATACCTGTCTTATGTGACCTACTAATGGAACACTGAAATATGTATAGTCATACCTGTCTTATGTGACCTACTAATGGAACACTGAAACATGCATGCAGTCATACCTGTCTTATGTGACCTACTAATGGAACATTGAAACATGTATGCAGTCATACCTGTCTTATGTGACCTACTAATGGAACACCGAAACATGTATAGTCATACCTGTCTTATGCGACCTACTAATGGAACACCGAAACATGTATAGTCATACCTGTCTTATACAACCTACTAATGGAACACCGAAACTTGTATAGTCATACCTGTCTTATGCGATCTACTAATGGAACACTGAAACATGTATACAGTCATACCTGTCTTATGTGACCTACTAATGGAACACTGAAACATTTATACAGTCATACCTGTCTTATGTGACGTACTAATGGAACACTGAAACATGTATAGTCATACCTGTCTTATGTGACCTACTAATGGAACACAGAAACATGTATACAGTCATACCTGTCTTATGTGATCTACTAATTGAACACTGAAACATGTATAGTCATACCTGTCTTATGTGACCTACTAATGGAACACTGAAACATGTATGCAGTCATACCTGTCTTATGTGACCTACTAATGGAACACTGAAACATGTATGCAGTCATACCTGTCTTATGTGACCTACTAATGGAACACTAAAAATGTATGCAGTCATACCTGTCTTATGTGACCTACTAATGGAACACTGAAACATGTATACAGTCATACCTGTCTTATGTGACCTACTAATCGAACACAGAAACTTGTATACAGTCATACCTGTCTTATGTGACCTACTATTGGTACACTGAAACATGCATACAGTCATACCTGTCTTATGTGACCTACTAATGGAACACTGAAACATGTATACAGTCATACCTGTCTTATGTGACCTACTAATGGAACACTGAAACATGCATACAGTCATACCTGTCTTATGTGACCTACTAATGGAACACTGAAATATGTATACAGTCATACCTGTCTTATGTGACCTACTAATGGAACACTGAAACATGTATACAGTCATACCTGTCTTAGGTGACCTACTAATGGAACACTGAAACATGCATAGTCATACCTGTCTTATGTGACCTACTAATGGAACACTGAAATATGTATACAGTCATACCTGTCTTATGTGACCTACTAATGGAACACTCAAACATGTATACAGTCATACCTGTCCTATGTGACCTACTAATGGAACACTGAAACATGTATACAGTCATACCTGTCTTATGTGACCTACTAATGGAACACTGAAATATGTATACAGTCATACCTGTCTTATGCGACCTACTAATGGAACACTGAAACATGCATGCAGTCATACCTGTCTTATGTGACCTACCAATGGAACACTGAAACATGTATGCAGTCATACCTGTCTTATGTGACATAATAATGGAACACTGAAACATGTATGCAGTCATACCTGTCTTATGTGACCTACTAATGGAACACCGAAACATGTATAGTCATACCTGTCTTATGCGACCTACTAATGGAACACCGAAACATGTATACAGTCATACCTGTCTTATACAACCTACTAATGGAACACCTAAACTTGCATAGTCATACCTGTCTTATGCGACCTACTAATGGAACACTGAAACATGTATACAGTCATACCTGTCTTATGTGACCTACTAATAAAACACTGAAACATGTATACAGTCATACCTGTCTTATGTGACCTACTAATGGAACACTGAAACATTTATACAGTCATACCTGTCTTATGTGACCTACTAATGGAACACTGAAACATGTATAGTCATACCTGTCTTATGTGACCTACTAATGGAACACAGAAACATGTATACAGTCATACCTGTCTTATGTGACCTACTAATTGAACACTGAAACATGTATACAGTCATACCTGTCTTATGTGACCTACTAATGGAACACTGAAACATGAATGCAGTCATACCTGTCTTATGTGACCTACTAATGGAACACTGAAACATGTATGCAGTCATACCTGTCTTATGTGACCTACTAATGGAACACTAAAAATGTATGCAGTCATACCTGTCTTATGTGACCTACTAATGGAACACTGAAACATGTATACAGTCATACCTGTCTTATGTGACCTACTATTGGTACACTGAAACATGTATAGTCATACCTGTTTTATGTGACCTACTAATAAAACACTGAAACATGTATACAGTCATACCTGTCTTGTGTGACCTACTAATGGAACACTGAAACATGTATAGTCATACCTGTCTTATGTGACCTACTAATGGAACACTGAAACATGTATACAGTCATACCTGTCTTATGTGACCTACTAATGGAACACTGAAACATGTATAGTCATACCTGTCTTATGTGACCTACTAATGGAACACTGAAACATGCAGTCATACCTGTCTTATGTGACCTACTAATGGAACACTGAAATATGTATACAGTCATACCTGTCTTATGTGACCTACTAATGGAACACTGAAACATGTATACAGTCATACCTGTCTTATGTGACCTACTAATGGAACACTGAAACATGTATACAGTCATACCTGTCTTATGTGACCTACTAATGGAACACTGAAATATGTATACAGTCATACCTGTCTTATGCGACCTACTAATGGAACACTGAAACATGTATACAGTCATACCTGTCTTATGCGACCTACTAATGGAACACTGAAACATGTATACAGTCATACCTGTCTTATGTGACCTACTAATGGAACACTGAAACATGTATACAGTCATACCTGTCTTATGTGACCTACTAATGGAACACTGAAACATGCATACAGTCATACCTGTCTTATGTGACCTACTAATGGAACACTGAAACATGCATGCAGTCATACCTGTCTTATGTGACCTACTAATGGAACACTGAAACATGTATGCAGTCATACCTGTCTTATGTGACCTACTAATGGAACACTGAAACATGTATTGTCATACCTGTCTTATGTGACCTACTAATGGAACACTGAAATATGTATAGTCATACCTGTCTTATGTGACCTACTAATGGAACACTGAAACATGTATACAGTCATACCTGTCTTATGTGACCTACTAATGGAACACTGAAACATGTATAGTCATACCTGTCTTATGTGACGTACTAATGGAACACTGAAACATGTATACAGTCATACCTGTCTTATGTGACCTACTAATGGAACACTGAAACATGTATACAGTCATACCTGTCTTATGTGACCTATTAATGGAACACTGAAACATGTATGCAGTCATATCTGTCTTATG
The DNA here is from genome assembly GCA_963383655.1 of Bathymodiolus septemdierum. NCBI lineage: Eukaryota > Metazoa > Mollusca > Bivalvia > Mytilida > Modiolidae > Bathymodiolus > Bathymodiolus septemdierum. Next base: position 180,220 of record OY726524.1, read on the forward strand.
TGACCTACTAATGGAACACTGAAACATGTATACAGTCATACCTGTCTTATGTGACCTACTAATGGAACACTGAAACATGTATACAGTCATACCTGTCTTATGCGACCTACTAATGGAACACTGAAACATGCATACAGTCATACCTGTCTTATGCGACCTACTAATGGAACACTGAAACATGCACAGTCATACCTGTCTTATGCGACCTACTAATGGAACACTGAAACATGCATACAGTCATACCTGTCTTATGCGACCTACTAATGGAACACTGAAACATGTATACAGTCATACCTGTCTTATGCGACGTACTAATGGAACACTGAAACATGTATACAGTCATACCTGTCTTATGCGACCTACTAATGGAACACTGAAACATGTATAGTCATACCTGTCTTATTTGACCTACTAATGGATCACTGAAACATGTATACAGTCATACCTGTCTTATGTGACCTACTAATGGAACACTGAAAGATGTATACAGTCATACCTGTCTTATGTGACCTACTAATGGAACACTGAAACATGTATACAGTCATACCTGTCTTATGTGACCTACTAATGGAACACTGAAACATGTATAGTCATACCTGTCTTATGTGACATACTAATGGAACACTGAAACATGTATGCAGTCATACTTGTCTTATGTGACCTACTAATGGAACATTGAAACATGTATACAGTCATACCTGTCTTATGTGACCTATTACTGGAACACTGAAACATGTATGCAGTCATACCTGTCTTATGTGACCTACTAATGGAACACTGAAACATGTATACAGTCATACCTGTCTTATGTGACCTACTAATGGAACACTGAAACATGTATACAGTCATACCTGTCTTAGGCGACCTACTAATGGAACACTGAAACATGCATACAGTCATACCTGTCTTATGCGACCTACTAATGGAACACTGAAACATGCATACAGTCATACCTGTCTTATGCGACCTACTAATGGAACACTGAAACATGCATACAGTCATACCTGTCTTATGCGACCTACTAATGGAACACTGAAACATGTATACAGTCATACCTGTCTTATGCGACGTACTAATGGAACACTGAAACATGTATACAGTCATACCTGTCTTATGCGACCTACTAATGGAACACTGAAACATGTATAGTCATACCTGTCTTATTTGACCTACTAATGGATCACTGAAACATGTATACAGTCATACCTGTCTTATGTGACCTACTAATGGAACACTGAAAGATGTATACAGTCATACCTGTCTTATGTGACCTACTAATGGAACACTGAAACATGTATACAGTCATACCTGTCTTATGTGACCTTTTGACTTCTCTTAGACCTATATATACACCAAGTTAACAAGTGGTAACTCACTTTTGACTTCTTGTAGACCTATATATACACCAAGTTATTAAGAGGTAACTCACTTTTCACTTCTTGTAGACCTATATATACACCAAGTTAATAAGAGGTAACACACTTTTGACTTCTTGTAGACCTATATCTACACCAAGTTATTAAGAAGTAACTCACTTTTGACTTCTCTTAGACCTATATCTACACCAAGTTATTAAGAGGTAACTCACTTTTGACTTCTTGTAGACCTATATCTACACCAAGATATTAAGAGGTAACTCACTTTTGACTTCTTGTAGACCTATATATACACCAAGTTATTAAGAGGTAACTCAATTTTGACTTTTTGTAGACCTATATCTACACCAAGCTATTAAGAGGTAACTAACTTTTGACTTCTTGTAGACCTATATCTACACAAAGTTATTAAGAGGTAACTCACTTTTGACTTCTTGTATACCTATATCTACACCAAGTTATTAAGAGGTAACTCACTTTTGACTTCTTGTAGACCTATATCTACACCAAGTTATGAAGAGGTAACTCACTTTTGACTTCTTGTAGACCTATATCTACACCAAGTTATTAAGAGGTAACTCACTTTTGACTTCTTGTAGACCTATATCTACACCAAGTTATTAGGAGGCAACTCACTTTTGACTTCTTGTAGACCTATATATACACCAAGTTATTAAGAGGTAACTCACTTTTGACTTCTTGTAGACCTATATCTACACCAAGTTAATAAGAGGTAACTCACTTTTCACTTCTTGTAGACCTATATCTACACCAAGTTAACAAGAGGTAATTAACTTTTGACTTCTTGTAAACCTATATCTACACCAAGTTAACAAGTGGTAACTCACTTTTGACTTCTTGTAGACCTATATCTACACCAAGTTATTAAGAAGTAACTCACTTTTGACTTCTTGTAGACCTATATCTACACCAAGTTATTAAGAGGTAACTCACTTTTGACTTCTTGTAAATCTATATCTACACCAAGTTACTAAGAAGTAACTCACTTTTGACTTCTTGTAGACCTATATCTACACCAAGTTATTAAGAAGTAACTCACTTTTGACTTCTTGTAGACCTATATCTACAACAACTTATTAAGAGGTAACTCACTTTTGACTTGTTGTAGACCTATATCTACACCAAGTTAACAAGAGGTAACTCACTTTTGACTTATTGTAGACCTATATCTACACCAAGTTATTAGGAGGCAACTCACTTTTGACTTCTTGTAGACCTATATATACACCAAGTTATTAAGAGGTAACTCACTTTTGACTTCTTGTAGACCTATATCTACACCAAGTTAATAAGAGGTAACTCACTTTTCACTTCTTGTAGACCTATATCTACACACCAAGTTAATAAGAGGTAAATCACTTTTCACTTCTTGTAGACCTATATCTACACCAAGTTAATAAGAGGTAACTAACTTTTGACTTCTTGTAGACCTATATCTACACCAAGTTATTAAGAAGTAACTGACTTTTGACTTCTTGTAGACCAATATCTACACCAAGTTAACAAGAGGTAGCTCACTTTTGACTTCTTGTAGACCTATATCTACACCAAGTTAATAAGAGGTAACTAACTTTTGACTTCTTGTAGACCTATATCTACACCAAGTTAACAAGAGGTAGCTCACTTTTGACTTCTTGTAGACCTATATCTACACCAAATTAACAAGTGGTAACTAACTTTTGACTTCTTGTAGACCTATATCTACACCAAATTAACAAGTGGTAACTAACTTTTGACTTGTTGCAGACCTATATCTACACAAAGTTATTAAGAGGTAACTAACTTTTGACTTGTTGTAGACCAATATCTACACCAAGTTATTAAGAAGTAACTCACTTTTGACTTCTTGTAGACCTATATCTACACCAAATTAACAAGTGGTAACTAACTTTTGACTTGTTGCAGACCTATATCTACACCAAGTTACTAAGAAGTAACTCACTTTTGACTTCTTGTAGACCTATATCTACACCAAGTTATTAAGAAGTAACTCACTTTTGACTTCTTGTAGACCTATATCTACAACAACTTATTAAGAGGTAACTCACTTTTGACTTGTTGTAGACCTATATCTACACCAAGTTAACAAGAGGTAACTCACTTTTGACTTATTGTAGACCTATATCTACACCAAGTTATTAGGAGGCAACTCACTTTTGACTTCTTGTAGACCTATATATACACCAAGTTATTAAGAGGTAACTCACTTTTGACTTCTTGTAGACCTATATCTACACCAAGTTAATAAGAGGTAACTAACTTTTGACTTCTTGTAGACCTATATCTACACCAAGTTATTAAGAAGTAACTGACTTTTGACTTCTTGTAGACCAATATCTACACCAAGTTAACAAGTGGTAACTCACTTTTGACTTCTTGTAGACCTATATCTACACCAAGTTAATAAGAGGTAACTAACTTTTGACTTCTTGTAGACCTATATCTACACCAAGTTAACAAGAGGTAGCTCACTTTTGACTTCTTGTAGACCTATATCTACACCAAATTAACAAGTGGTAACTAACTTTTGACTTCTTGTAGACCTATATCTACACCAAATTAACAAGTGGTAACTAACTTTTGACTTGTTGCAGACCTATATCTACACAAAGTTATTAAGAGGTAACTAACTTTTGACTTGTTGTAGACCAATATCTACACCAAGTTATTAAGAGGTAACTCACTTTTGACTTCTTGTAGACCAATATCTACACCAAGTTAATAAGAGGTAACTCACTTTTAACTTCTTGTAGACCTATATCTACACCAAGTTATTAAGAAGTAACTCACTTTTGACTTCTTGTAGACCTATATCTACACCAAGTTAATAAGAGGTAACTCACTTTTGACTTCTTGTAGACCTATATGGCTATATCTACACCAAGTTATTAAGAGGTAACTAACTTTTGACTTCTTGTAGACCTATATGGCTATATCTACACAAAGTTATTAAGAAGTAACTGACTTTTGACTTCTTGTAGACCTATATCTACACCAAATTAACAAGTGGTAACTAACTTTTGACTTGTTGCAGACCTATATCTACACAAAGTTATTAAGAGGTAACTAACTTTTGACTTGTTGTAGACCAATATCTACACCAAGTTATTAAGAAGTAACTCACTTTTGACTTCTTGTAGACCTATATCTACACCAAATTAACAAGTGGTAACTAACTTTTGACTTGTTGCAGACCTATATCTACACCAAGTTACTAAGAAGTAACTCACTTTTGACTTCTTGTAGACCTATATCTACACCAAGTTATTAAGAAGTAACTCACTTTTGACTTGTTGTAGACCTATATCTACAACAACTTATTAAGAGGTAACTCACTTTTGACTTGTTGTAGACCTATATCTACACCAAGTTAACAAGAGGTAACTCACTTTTGACTTATTGTAGACCTATATCTACACCAAGTTATTAGGAGGCAACTCACTTTTGACTTCTTGTAGACCTATATATACACCAAGTTATTAAGAGGTAACTCACTTTTGACTTCTTGTAGACCTATATCTACACCAAGTTAATAAGAGGTAACTAACTTTTGACTTCTTGTAGACCTATATCTACACCAAGTTATTAAGAAGTAACTGACTTTTGACTTCTTGTAGACCAATATCTACACCAAGTTAACAAGTGGTAACTCACTTTTGACTTCTTGTAGACCTATATCTACACCAAGTTAATAAGAGGTAACTAACTTTTGACTTCTTGTAGACCTATATCTACACCAAGTTAACAAGAGGTAGCTCACTTTTGACTTCTTGTAGACCTATATCTACACCAAATTAACAAGTGGTAACTAACTTTTGACTTCTTGTAGACCTATATCTACACCAAATTAACAAGTGGTAACTAACTTTTGACTTGTTGCAGACCTATATCTACACAAAGTTATTAAGAGGTAACTAACTTTTGACTTGTTGTAGACCAATATCTACACCAAGTTATTAAGAGGTAACTCACTTTTGACTTCTTGTAGACCAATATCTACACCAAGTTAATAAGAGGTAACTCACTTTTAACTTCTTGTAGACCTATATCTACACCAAGTTATTAAGAAGTAACTCACTTTTGACTTCTTGTAGACCTATATCTACACCAAGTTAATAAGAGGTAACTCACTTTTGACTTCTTGTAGACCTATATGGCTATATCTACACCAAGTTATTAAGAGGTAACTAACTTTTGACTTCTTGTAGACCTATATGGCTATATCTACACAAAGTTATTAAGAAGTAACTGACTTTTGACTTCTTGTAGACCTATATCTACACCAAGTTAATAAGAGGTAACTAACTCACTTTAACTTCTTGTAGACCTATATCTACACCAAGTTATTAAGAGGTAACTAACTTTTGACTTGTTGTAGACCTATATCTATACCAAGTTATTAAGAAGTAACTGACTTTTGACTTCTTGTAGACCTATATCTACACCAAGTTAATAAGAGGTAACTCACTTTTAACTTCTTGTAGACCTATATCTACACCAAGTTATTCAGAGGTAACTCACTTTTGACTTCTTATAGACCTATATCTACATCAAGTTAACAAGAGGTAACTCACTTTTGACTTCTTGTAGACCTATATCTACACAAAGTTATTAAGAGGTAACTCACGTTTGACTTCTTGTAGACTTATATCTACATCAAGTTAATAAGAGGTAACTCACTTTTGACTTCTTGTAGACCTATATCTACACCAAGTTATTAAGAGGTAACTAACTTTTGACTTGTTGTAAACCTATATATACACCAAGTTATTAAGAGGTAACTCACTTTTGACTTCTTGTAGACCTATATCTACATCAAGTTATTAAGAGGTAACTCACTTTTGACTTCTCTTAGACCTATATATACACCAAGCTAACAAGTGGTAACTCACTTTTGATTTCTTGTAGACCTATATCTACACCAAGTTATTAAGAGGTAACTCACTTTTGACTTCTTGTAGACCTATATCTACACCAAGTTATTAAGAGGTAACTCACTTTTGACTTCTTGTAGACCTATATCTACACCAAGTTATTAAGAAGTAACTCACTTTTGACTTCTTGTAGACCTATATCTACACCAAGTTAATAAGAGGTAACTCACTTTTGACTTCTTGTAGACCTATATCTACACCAAGTTAACAAGAGGTAACTCACTTTTGACTTCTTGTAGACCTATATCTACACCAAGTTATTAAGAAGTAACTCACTTTTGACTTCTTGTAGACCTATATCTACATCAAATTATTAAGAGGTAACTCACTTTTGACTTCTTGTAGACCTATATCTACACCAAGTTATTAAGAAGTAACTCACTTTTGACTTCTTGTAGACCTATATCTACACCAAGTTAATAAGAGGTAACTCACTTTTAACTTCTTGTAGACCTATATATACACCAAGTTATTAAGAGGTAACACACTTTTGACTTCTTGTAGACCTATATCTACACCAAGTTAATAAGAGGTAACTCACTTTTGACTTTTTGTAGAACTATATTTCCACCAAGTTAATAAGAGGTAACACACTTTTGACTTCTTGTAGACCTATATCTACACCAAGTTATTAAGAGGTAACACACTTTTGACTTCTTGTAGACCTATATATACACCAAGTTATTAAGAGGTAACACACTTTTGACTTCTTGCAGACCTATATCTATACCAAGTTAATAAGAGGTAACTCACTTTTGACTTCTTGTAGAGCTATATCTACACCAAGTTATTAAGAGGTAACTCACTTTTGACTTCTTGTAGACCTATATCTACATCAAATTATTAAGAGGTAACTAACTTTTGACTTCTTGTAGACCTATATCTACACCAAGTTAATAAGAGGTAACTCACTTTTAACTTCTTGTAGACCTATATCTACACCAAGTTATTAAGAAGTAACTCACATTTGACTTCTTGTAGACCTATATCTACACCAAGTTATTAAGAGGTAACTCAATTTTGACTTCTTGTAGATCTATATCTACACCAAGTTACTAAGAAGTAACTCACTTTTGACTTCTTGTAGACCTATATCTACACCAAGTTATTAAGAAGTAACTCACTTTTGACTTCTTGTAGACCTATATCTACAACAACTTATTAAGAGGTAAATCACTTTTGACTTGTTGTAGATCTATATCTACACCAAGCTATTAAGAGGTAACTAACTTTTGACTTGTTCTAGACCTATATCTACAACAACTTATTAAGAGGTAACTCACTTTTGACTTGTTGTAGACCTATATCTATACCAAGTTAATAAGAGGTGACTCACTTTTGACTTCTTGTAGACCTATATCTACACCAAGTTATTAAGAAGTAACTCACTTTTGACTTCATGTAGACCTATATCTACACCAAGTTATTAAGAGGTAACTCACTTTTGACTTCTTGTAGACCTATATCTATGCCAAGTTAACAAGAGGTAACTCACTTTTGACTTCTTGTAGACCTATATCTACACCAAATTATTAAGAGGTAACTCACTTTTGACTTCTTGTAGACCTATATCTACACCAAATTAACAAGTGGTAACTAACTTTTGACTTCTTGTAGACCTATATGGCTATATCAACACAAAGTTATTAAGAAGTAACTGACTTTTGACTTCTTGTAGACCTATATCTACACCAAGTTAATAAGAGGTAACTCACTTTTGATTTCTTGTAGACCTATATATACATCAAGTTAACAAGAGGTAGCTCACTTTTGACTTCTTGTAGACCTATATCTACACCAAGTTATTAAGAGGTAACTCACTTTTGACTTCTTGTAGACCTATATCTACACCAAGTTCAGGACTTGATGACAGTAGATAAAATTTGACACATTCAAAAGGATTGACTACATTCTTCAATTTCTCAGCTTCTGTTAAACAATTATCTACTGATGGAAGACCTGCCTATAAATAGAAAAAAGGAAGACCAGTCTATAAATAAAAATAATGAAGACCTACCTATAAATAGAAACAAGGAAGATCTGTCTATATAAGTAGAAGAAGGAAGACCTGCCTTTAAATAGAAATAATGAAGACCTGTCTATAAATAGAAAGAAGCAGGGATTGGGAAGAATTTTTTGTCAAAGAGACTATGACCCCTTACTTGACCACATCAAGGGGCCATTTTAGAGAATAATGTGCCATTTCAAATTAGCAATGGACCACAACTTTGGTTAGTTAAACTGCGTGCTAGCCTATGCATTGATAAATATTATTTTTTTAGACTTGTATGGATTGTGTAACATGAAAAAGCAAATAGTCAAACCAATTATTGTGATGTTATGACTAACACATTTATTCCTCATTTCTCATGTTGCATCACACCATCAGTTCTTAATCATAGAGCTTATACTACATCCTCGGCTGCAGCACAAAATTTATACGACAGCTCAGGATTAACATGGGGGAAGGAAACGAAAATATTGATGCCATTGATGAACTAGCAAAAACAGCGAAAATTATACTACTTCAGGAACATTGGCTTTTTCAGTGTCAAATTAATTTATTAAGTGAAATTCACTCCGACCTAATACATGCTGGAAAAGGAGTCGATAGAACAAACGAATTACAACCAGATAAATTACCTCAAGGTTATAGAGGTGTGGGAATTCTATGGCACAAAGATATTGATTCATCTGTAAATATCATAGACGATGGAGGAGAGAGAATTCAATGTATTGAAATAACACAAGAACATGGAAAACCAATAATAATTATTTCAGTATATATGCCCACCTCTGGAGATAGCGCTAAAACAATGGAATATCAGGATACGGTAGACCAAATGTTTGAAATATAAAAAAAATATCAAAATACACACTACATTGTTATAGGAGGTGACCTAAATGATGACCTGTATGTACATACTGCCAATAGGAAGAAAAGTTATATTTTAGATTTTATTAATGAATGTAATCTATGTTTTAACACTGATAGAAAAACATTTGTAAATTCGAAAGGAGAGGACTGTTCCGAGATAGACTACTTCTTAATTGATAAAAGAATACATTCCAACGTAAGGAAGAGAACATTAGATTCCATGGCAACAAATACTTCTGATCATCATCCTATTACCATTACTGTGCAGTTTACTCCAAAAAGTATCAGTATAAGAATAAAAAAACTCTGAACTTAAGAAAGTGAAAAGAATTAAATGGGATAAAATTGAGAAAACCGAATACCAAAACAAAATAAACGAAAAGATGACGTCTGACAGGAAAATCTTAATGGAAGGAAATCTGGAATTGTTTATAGAATCGCTTATGAACATCTTAAATCGGTCAGTTTCTGAATTAGTACCTAGTATTAAGAAAATCAGGAAAAATAAACCAAAGTTAAAAGTATGGAACGAAGATATTGCAAAAACATTGAGTGAAGCACGTCAAGCTAATAGGCTATGGAGAGAAGCAGGAAAACCAAAATCAGGTCAACTAGTACAGGGAAAAAAGGAGAGTAAAAGAAACCTTAGGAAAACATATGGAGTTGAAATTGTGATGCGACAAACAAAGCTTAAGGAAGAAATCATGACAGCTAGAACCAAATATACAAAACTATTTCACAGATTAGTGAATGCACAACGTAAGAACAATACGGATATAGATGAACTACACGTAGGAAACAAACTGTTTTGTGGACAAGAAGAAGTGCTAATGGGATTTAAAGAACATTTCCAAAATTTAGCTACAGAAAAATGTAATCCAAACTTTGACGAAGAATACCATAACATATGCAAGAACGAAGTAAAACACATAATTGAAATCGCAAAGCAAACTGATACATATGATGTTACTGTTAATGAACTTAAAGATGCGTTGTCTCTGGTTAATAAAGGAAAATCTTCAGATTACTACGGATTAACTATGGAACATATTCTACATGCAGAAGAAGTAGTAATTGAGTATTTACTATACATGCAGAAGAAGTAGTAATTGAGTATTTACTATACATGCAGAAGAAGTAGTAATTGAGTATTTACTATACATGCAGAAGAAGTAGTAATTTAGTATTTACATTCAGAAGAAGTAGTAATTGAGTATTTACTATACAGAAGAAGTAGTAATTGAGTATTTACATTCAGAAGAAGTAGTAATTGAGTATTTACTATATATGCAGAAGAAGTAGTAATTGAGTATTTACTATACATGCAGAAGAAGTAGTAATTGAGTATTTACATTCAGAAGAAGTAGTAATTGAGTATTTACTATACAGAAGAAGTAGTAATTGAGTAGTTACTATACAGAAGAAGTAGTAATTGAGTAGTTACTATACAGAAGAAGTAGTAATTGAGTATTTACTATACAGAAGAAGTAGTAATTGAGTATTTACATTCAGAAGAAGTAGTAATTGAGTAGTTACTATACAGAAGAAGTAGTAATTGAGTATTTACTATACAGAAGAAGTAGTAATTGAGTATTTACTATACAGAAGAAGTAGTAATTGAGTATTTACATGCAGAAGAAGTAGTAATTGAGTATTTACTATACATGCAGAAGAAGTAGTAATTGAGTATTTACATTCAGAAGAAGTAGTAATTGAGTATTTACTATACAGAAGAAGTAGTAATTGAGTATTTACTATACAGAAGAAGTAGTAATTGAGTATTTACATGCAGAAGAAGTAGTAATTGAGTATTTACTATACATGCAGAAGAAGTAGTAATTGAGTATTTACATTCAGAAGAAGTAGTAATTGAGTATTTACTATACAGAAGAAGTAGTAATTGAGTATTTACTATACATGCAGAAGAAGTAGTAATTGAGTATTTACATTCAGAAGAAGTAGTAATTGAGTATTTACTATACAGAAGAAGTAGTAATTGAGTATTTACTATACAGAAGAAGTAGTAATTGAGTATTTACATGCAGAAGAAGTAGTAATTGAGTATTTACTATACATGCAGAAGAAGTAGTAATTGAGTATTTACATTCAGAAGAAGTAGTAATTGAGTATTTACTATACAGAAGAAGTAGTAATTGAGTATTTACTATATATGCAGAAGAAGTAGTAATTGAGTATTTACTATACATGCAGAAGAAGTAGTAATTGAGTATTTACATTCAGAAGAAGTAGTAATTGAGTATTTACTATACAGAAGAAGTAGTAATTGAGTATTTACTATACATACAGAAGAAGTAGTAATTGAGTATTTACTATACATTCAGAAGAAGTAGTAATTGAGTATTTACATTCAGAAGAAGTAGTAATTGAGTATTTACTATACAGAAGAAGTAGTAATTGAGTATTTACATTCAGAAGAAGTAGTAATTGAGTATTTACTATACATGCAGAAGAAGTAGTAATTGAGTATTTACATTCAGAAGAAGTAGTAATTGAGTATTTACTATACATACAGAAGAAGTAGTAATTGAGTATTTACTATACATGCAGAAGAAGTAGTAATTGAGTATTTACTATACAGAAGAAGTAGTAATTGAGTATTTACTATACAGAAGAAGTAGTAATTGAGTATTTACTATACAGAAGAAGTAGTAATTTAGTATTTACTATACAGAAGAAGTAGTAATTGAGTATTTACATTCAGAAGAAGTAGTAATTGAGTATTTACTATACATGCAGAAGAAGTAGTAATTGAGTATTTACTATACATGCAGAAGAAGTAGTAATTGAGTATTTACTATACAGAAGAAGTAGTAATTTAGTATTTACTATACAGAAGAAGTAGTAATTAAGTATTTACTATACATACAGAAGAAGTAGTAATTGAGTATTTACTATACAGAAGAAGTAGTAATTGAGTATTTACTATACAGAAGAAGTAGTAATTTAGTATTTACTATACAGAAGAAGTAGTAATTGAGTATTTACTATACAGAAGAAGTAGTAATTGAGTATTTACATGCAGAAGAAGTAGTAATTGAGTATTTACTATACATACAGAAGAAGTAGTAATTGAGTATTTACATTCAGAAGAAGTAGTAATTGAGTATTTACTATACATACAGAAGAAGTAGTAATTGAGTATTTACATTCAGAAGAAGTAGTAATTGAGTATTTACTATACAGAAGAAGTAGTAATTGAGTATTTACTATACATACAGAAGAAGTAGTAATTGAGTATTTACATTCAGAAGAAGTAGTAATTGAGTATTTACTATACAGAAGAAGTAGTAATTGAGTATTTACATTCAGAAGAAGTAGTAATTGAGTATTTACTATACATACAGAAGAAGTAGTAATTGAGTATTTACATTCAGAAGAAGTAGTAATTGAGTATTTACTATACATTCAGAAGAAGTAGTAATTGAGTATTTACATTCAGAAGAAGTAGTAATTGAGTATTTACTATACATTCAGAAGAAGTAGTAATTGAGTATTTACTATACAGAAGAAGTAGTAATTGAGTATTTACTATACAGAAGAAGTAGTAATTTAGTATTTACTATACAGAAGAAGTAGTAATTGAGTATTTACATTCAGAAGAAGTAGTAATTGAGTATTTACTATACATACAGAAGAAGTAGTAATTGAGTATTTACTATACAGAAGAAGTAGTAATTGAGTATTTACATTCAGAAGAAGTAGTAATTGAGTATTTACTATACAGAAGAAGTAGTAATTGAGTATTTACTATACATTCAGAAGAAGTAGTAATTGAGTATTTACTATACATGCAGAAGAAGTAGTAATTGAATATTTACATTCAGAAGAAGTAGTAATTGAGTATTTACTATACAGAAGAAGTAGTAATTGAGTATTTACTATATATGCAGAAGAAGTAGTAATTGAGTATTTACTATACATGCAGAAGAAGTAGTAATTGAGTATTTACATTCAGAAGAAGTAGTAATTGAGTATTTACTATACAGAAGAAGTAGTAATTGAGTATTTACTATACATACAGAAGAAGTAGTAATTGAGTATTTACTATACATTCAGAAGAAGTAGTAATTGAGTATTTACATTCAGAAGAAGTAGTAATTGAGTATTTACTATACAGAAGAAGTAGTAATTGAGTATTTACATTCAGAAGAAGTAGTAATTGAGTATTTACTATACATGCAGAAGAAGTAGTAATTGAGTATTTACATTCAGAAGAAGTAGTAATTGAGTATTTACTATACATGCAGAAGAAGTAGTAATTGAGTATTTACTATACAGAAGAAGTAGTAATTGAGTATTTACTATACAGAAGAAGTAGTAATTGAGTATTTACATTCAGAAGAAGTAGTAATTGAGTATTTACTATACATGCAGAAGAAGTAGTAATTGAGTATTTACATTCAGAAGAAGTAGTAATTGAGTATTTACTATACATACAGAAGAAGTAGTAATTGAGTATTTACTATACATGCAGAAGAAGTAGTAATTGAGTATTTACTATACAGAAGAAGTAGTAATTTAGTATTTACTATACAGAAGAAGTAGTAATTGAGTATTTACTATACATACAGAAGAAGTAGTAATTGAGTATTTACTATACAGAAGAAGTAGTAATTGAGTATTTACTATACAGAAGAAGTAGTAATTTAGTATTTACTATACAGAAGAAGTAGTAATTGAGTATTTACTATACAGAAGAAGTAGTAATTGAGTATTTACATGCAGAAGAAGTAGTAATTGAGTATTTACTATACATACAGAAGAAGTAGTAATTGAGTATTTACATTCAGAAGAAGTAGTAATTGAGTATTTACTATACATACAGAAGAAGTAGTAATTGAGTATTTACATTCAGAAGAAGTAGTAATTGAGTATTTACTATACAGAAGAAGTAGTAATTGAGTATTTACTATACATACAGAAGAAGTAGTAATTGAGTATTTACATTCAGAAGAAGTAGTAATTGAGTATTTACTATACAGAAGAAGTAGTAATTGAGTATTTACATTCAGAAGAAGTAGTAATTGAGTATTTACTATACATACAGAAGAAGTAGTAATTGAGTATTTACATTCAGAAGAAGTAGTAATTGAGTATTTACTATACATTCAGAAGAAGTAGTAATTGAGTATTTACATTCAGAAGAAGTAGTAATTGAGTATTTACTATACATTCAGAAGAAGTAGTAATTGAGTATTTACTATACAGAAGAAGTAGTAATTGAGTATTTACTATACAGAAGAAGTAGTAATTTAGTATTTACTATACAGAAGAAGTAGTAATTGAGTATTTACATTCAGAAGAAGTAGTAATTGAGTATTTACTATACATACAGAAGAAGTAGTAATTGAGTATTTACTATACAGAAGAAGTAGTAATTGAGTATTTACATTCAGAAGAAGTAGTAATTGAGTATTTACTATACAGAAGAAGTAGTAATTGAGTATTTACTATACATTCAGAAGAAGTAGTAATTGAGTATTTACTATACATTCAGAAGAAGTAGTAATTGAGTATTTACTATACAGAAGAAGTAGTAATTGAGTATTTACTATACAGAAGAAGTAGTAATTGAGTATTTACATTCAGAAGAAGTAGTAATTGAGTATTTACTATACATACAGAAGAAGTAGTAATTGAGTATTTACTATACAGAAGAAGTAGTAATTGAGTATTTACTATACAGAAGAAGTAGTAATTGAGTATTTACATTCAGAAGAAGTAGTAATTGAGTATTTACTATACATACAGAAGAAGTAGTAATTGAGTATTTACATTCAGAAGAAGTAGTAATTGAGTATTTACTATACATACAGAAGAAGTAGTAATTGAGTATTTACTATACATTCAGAAGAAGTAGTAATTGAGTATTTACTATACAGAAGAAGTAGTAATTGAGTATTTACTATACAGAAGAAGTAGTAATTGAGTATTTACATTCAGAAGAAGTAGTAATTGAGTATTTACTATACATACAGAAGAAGTAGTAATTGAGTATTTACATTCAGAAGAAGTAGTAATTGAGTATTTACTATACATTCAGAAGAAGTAGTAATTGAGTATTTACATTCAGAAGAAGTAGTAATTGAGTATTTACTATACATTCAGAAGAAGTAGTAATTGAGTATTTACTATACAGAAGAAGTAGTAATTGAGTATTTTACTATACAGAAGAAGTAGTAAATTTAGTATACTATACAGAAGAAGTAGTAATTGAATATTTACATTCAGAAGAAGTAGTAATTGAGTATTTACTATACATACAGAAGAAGTAGTAATTGAGTATTTACTATACAGAAGAAGTAGTAATTGAGTATTTACATTCAGAAGAAGTAGTAATTGAGTATTTACTATACAGAAGAAGTAGTAATTGAGTATTTACTATACATTCAGAAGAAGTAGTAATTGAGTATTTACTATACATTCAGAAGAAGTAGTAATTGAGTATTTACTATACAGAAGAAGTAGTAATTGAGTATTTACTATACAGAAGAAGTAGTAATTGAGTATTTACATTCAGAAGAAGTAGTAATTGAGTATTTACTATACATTCAGAAGAAGTAGTAACTGAGTATTTACTATACAGAAGAAGTAGTAATTGAGTATTTACTATACAGAAGAAGTAGTAATTGAGTATATACAGATACAATCTAATAGTTGGCAATGGAGAAACACCTGACATAATAAAGACTGGACTTTTAACATTTGTATTTAAAAACAAAGGAAATAGAACATCCTCCACCTTCTACAGGTGTTATGTGTTATAGATATTTCGACTTTAAATAAAACTTATTTGATTTGATTTGATTTGTATAACTGTGTTAGGGACCGACCATTTAACTTGAAAGGGGGGGGGGGGGGAGGTATGGTTTTTTGTTTCGAAAAAAACCATAACCCCCTTTCAAGCTAAATGGTCGGTCCCTTACCTGTATTGAACAAAATAATGGAAGTTATTTTAAAACTCCGAATCCAACCGAGAGTATTAAGTATTCAAAACCTGCACAACGAGGCTTCATCACAAAAACATCTCCATTAAACACCTCTTTCATCATTGAAAAGCTCAAAAGAAATGCTAAGGATGAAAAAGATATCTTGATTATCATATTATTAGACGCTAAATCAGCATCTTATTTTTGATGTTGTGAATCCAGAAGACCTAATGAGAAGACTATATCATGCTGGAATTAGCAACAAAATATGGACATTGATATACAGCCTACATTGTAATGCAACTAGTGCCATTAAAAGGAAAGGAGATATTTCAACATTTTTCGACATTAAACAGGGAGTAAGACAGGGTGGCATTCTTAGTGCAGATCTTTATAAAATCTATGTGAATCCACTGCTAGAAAAACTAATTAACACAGGTATAGGATCAAAAGTGGGTGACATCATATGTAACACTAGTGCTTGCGCTGATCATGTAACAATTAACGCAACAACAGAAAGTGAAGCTCAAATTCTTTTTGACATTGCAGCAGACTTTGCAAAACAGGAAAGATATGAACTACAACCATCGAAAACTAATACTATCAGAATTAAACCCAGTAATCGTACCTCAAAAGGAAAACCAACCCATCCATTACAATTAAATGGATCTGACATTCCAGAAGTAGAAGAGGCAACACACATTGGCCTAAAACAAACAGATTTTAATTCAAAAACAGCAGAAGTAAACGTTGAGAACAACATAAAGAAAGCCCATCGTGCAACATACAGTTTGATGACAAGCAGCCTTCATGGGCAAAATGGATTAGATCCAGAAACATCCTTGCAATTAGTAAAAACATATATACTGCCCATTTTATTATATGGATTAGAAATGATACTTCCTGGAAAAACATCAATACAAAAATTAGAAAGATACCAAAAGAAACTTTTGAAGCAAATTCTATCATTACCTCAGAATACCCTGGACTGTGCTGTATATATTCTCACAGGATTTATTTCTATTGAAAAACAAATAGAGAAAAAAAGCACTCATCTTTTTTAATAACATCTGCAACCAACATGAAGAATCAATGGAAAAGAGACTAGCAAGAAGGCAACTATCAACAAAAACAAAATAGCAATAGTTGGTTCATGAACTTAAAAATACTGCTGCTCAAATACAACCTGGATGATCCATTAGATTTATTAGACAATCCCAAAAAAAAGGAAGAATGGAAATTAAATGTAATTAAACAAATCAACCAATCTTGGAAAGAACATATCTTACACTCTGTGAAATTATATAAAAACTTACAACACATAGCAACCGATAAATTTCGACCTGGAAAAATCCATCCTTTGCTTAGGGAACGACCATTTAACTTGAAGGGGAGGGGGAGGTTTTGTTTTTTTTCTAAAAAAATATTCTGATTTTGGTGGAGGAAAAATAAAATAATCTGATTCAGAGTTTTTGTCATATAATCTAATGCTGAACTCTGGGAAACAAAATTTTGCACTTAGCGCGACAAAAAATATTCTAACTCTTGTGTTGTCCGAAAAAAAAATTCTGAACGAAACAAAAAACCATAACCCCCCCCTGCAAGTTAAATGGTCGGTCCCTTGGTATTAGCTGTAATTCTTCAAGAGATGTAAATAGAATATCAACCTAATTGAGAACTCTAACTGGAACTTACATACTTCAGTCCAACAGAGCATCTTTTAACTAGAGGCTCAGCACTGAGCTGAGCCTGTGTAACAGTGTTGCTCACCTTTCATTCTGCTTTGAGGAAACTTAATACATAATCTTCCATAGGTGCTTCCCACCAAATTTCATCTCATTTTGGCAAAGCAGTTTCAGAGAAGAAGATTTTTAGAAATCAAACAATCCAAAACAAGAATTGCCTGTGGCAGCCATGTTTGTTAATGGATCAAAACGAAATGAGGAAATTCTATAGAGGACCTTCCATAGATGCTTCTTACCAAGTTTCATATCATTTGGCTAAGCGGTTTCAGAGGAAAAGCTGTTTTAGAAATCGACCAATAAGAAACAAGAATTGCCTATGACGGCCATGTTTGTTGACGGATCAAAACGGAATGAGCAATTCCCATAGAGGACCTTCCATAGATGCTTCCTACCACGTTTCGGTCCATTTGGCCAAGCTGTTTCAGAGTAGAAGATTTTTAGAAATCAACCAATCAGAAAAAAGAATTGTCTGTGGTGGCCATGTTTGTTAATGAGCAATCATAACAGAGGAC
The DNA here is from genome assembly GCA_963383655.1 of Bathymodiolus septemdierum. Lineage (NCBI taxonomy): Eukaryota > Metazoa > Mollusca > Bivalvia > Mytilida > Modiolidae > Bathymodiolus > Bathymodiolus septemdierum. The sequence goes on from OY726524.1 coordinate 198,636, forward strand.
TTTCCATAGATGCTTCCTACCAAGTTTTGGTTCATTTGGCCAAACGATTTCAGAGGAGAAGAATGTAAAAAATCAGCCAATCAGAAACAAGAATCGCCTGTGGTGGCCATGTTTGTAACGGGTCGGGACGGAATGAGCAATCTTCATAGAGGACCTTCCATAGATGCTTCCTACCAAGTTTCGGATCATTTGGCCAAGTGGTTTTAGAGGAGAAGATTTTTAGAAATCAACCAATCAGAAACAAATTTTGCCTGTGGCGGCCATGTTTGTAAATGGATTGGGACGAATTATTAGCAATCTTTATAGAGGATCACCCATAGATGCTTCCTACCAAGTTTCAGTTCATTTTGCCAAGCGATTTGAAAGGAGAAGAATTTTACAAATCAACCAATCAGAAACAAGAGTCGCCTGTGGTGGCCATGTTTGTTAGCGGATCGGGATGAAATGAGCAATCGTTACAGAGGACCTTCCATAGATGCTTCCTACCAAGTTTCGGATCATTTGGCCAAGCGGTTTCAGAGGAGAAGATTTTTAGAAATCAACCAATCAGAAACAAATTTTGCCTGTGGCGGCCATGTTTGTAAATGAATCGGGACGAATTATTAGCAATCTTTATAGAGGATCACCCATAGATGCTTCCTACCAAGTTTCAATTCATTTTGCCAAGCGATTTGAAAGGAGAAGAATTTTACAAATCAACCAATCAGAAACAAGAGTCGCCTGTGGTGGCCATGTTTGTTAACGGATCGGGACGAAATAGCAATCTTTACAGAGGATCTTCCATAGATGCTTCCTACCAAGTTTCGATTCATTTGGCCAAGCAGTTTCAGAGGAGAAGATTTTAAAAAATCTGTAGAGAGATAAATGCATTTTGAATACAGATATCTATATTTAAACAAGAGTTATCTTTCTTTTAACAGAAAATATTTTAGAAATCAATCAATCTGAAACAAGAATTGCCTGTGGTGGCCATGTTTGTTAATCAATCGGGACAAAATGAGCAATCTTTATAGAGGAGCTTCCATAGATGCTTCCTACCAAGTTTCAGTTTATTTGGACAAGCGGTTTCAGGGAAGAAGATTTTTTAGAAATCAACCAATCAGAAACAAGCATTGCCTATGGTGGCCATGTTTGTCTACGGATCAAAACGAAATGAGCAATACCTATAGAGGACCTTCCATAGATGCTTCCTATCAAGTTTCGGTTCATTTGGCAAAGGAGTTTCAGAGGAGAAGATTTTTAGAAATCGACCAATCAGAAACAAGAACTGCCTATAGTGGTCATGTTTGTTAATGGATGGGGATGAAATGAGCAATCTATATAGAGGACCTTCCAAAGATGCTTCCTACCAAGTTTCGGTTTATTTGGACAAGCGGTTAAAGAGGAGAAGATTTTTAGAAATTGACCAATCAGAAACAAGAACTGCCTGTGCCAACCATGTTTGTTAATGGATCGGGAAAAATTGAGCAATATTCACAGAGGATCTGCCATAGATGCTTCCCATCAAGTTTCGGTTCATTTGGTCAAACAGTTTCAGAGGAGAAGATTTTTTAAAAATCAACCAATCAGAAACAAGAATTGTCTGTGGTGGCCATGTTTGTTAACGGATCGGGATGAAATGAGCAATCTTTACAGAGGACCTTCCAAAGATGCTTCCTACCAAGTTACGGTTCATTTGGCCAAACGGTTTCAGAGGAGAAGATTCTAAAAAATCAGCCAATCAGAAACAAGAATCGCCTGTGGTGGCCATGTTTGTAACGAATCGGGACGGAATGAGCAATCTTCATAGAGGACCTTCCATAGATGCTTCCTACCAAGTTTCGGATCATTTGGCCAAGCAGTTTCAGAGGAGATTTTTTAAAATCTGTATAGAGATAAATGCATTTTGAATACAGATATCTATATTTAAACAAGAGTTATCTTTCTTTTAACAGAAGATATTTTAGAGATCAACTAATCTGAAACAAGAATTGCCTGTGGCGGCCATGTTTGTTAACGGATCGGGACAAAATGAGCACTCTTTATAGAGGACCTTCCATAGATGCTTCCTACCAAGTTTCGTTCATTTGGCCAAGCAGTTTCAGAGAAGATTTTTACAAATCTGTAGAGAGATAAACGCATTTTTAATACAGATATCTATATTTAAACAAGAGTTATCTTTCTTTTAACAGAAGTTATTTTTAGAAATCAATCAATTTGAAACAAGAATTGCCTGTGGTGGCCATGTTTATTAACCAATCGGGACAAAATGAGCAATCTTTATAGAGGACCTTCCATAGTTTCAGTTTCAGTTCATTTGGACAAGCGGTTTCAGAGGAGAAGATTTTTAAAAATCGGCCTATCAGAAACAAGAATTGACTGTGGCAGCCATGTTTGTTAATGGATCGAGACGAAATCAGCATTCTTTATAGAGGACCTTCCATAGATGCTTCCTACCAAATTTCAGTTCATTGGGAAAGCGGTTTCAGAGGAGAAGATTTTTTAGATATCAACCAATCAGAAACAAGCATTGCCTATGGTGGCCATGTATGTCTACGGATCAAAACGAAATAAGCAATACCTATAGAGGACCTTCCATAGATGCTTCCTATCAAGTTTCGGTTCATTTGGCAAAGCAGTTTCAGAGGAGAAGATTTTTAGAAATCGACCAATCAGAAACAAGAACTGCCTGTGGTGGCCATGTTTGTTAATGGATTGGGACGAAATGAGCAATCTATATAGAGGACCCTCCAAAGATGCTTCTTACCAAGTTTCGGTTTATTTGGACAAGCGGTTAAAGAGGAGAAAATTTCTAGAAATCGACCAATCAAAAACAAGAACTGCCTGTGCCGACCATGTTTGTTAATGGATCGAAAAAAATTGAGCAATATTCACAGAGGACCTGCCATAGATGCTTCCTACCAAGTTTCGGTTCATTTGGTCAAATAGTTTCAGAGGAGAAGATTTTTTAGAAATCAACCAATCAGAAACAAGAATTGTCTGTGGTGGCCATGTTTATTAACGGATCGGGATGAAATGAGCATTCTTTACAGAGGACCTTCCAAAGATGCTTCCTACCAAGTTACGGTTCATTTGGCCAAACGGTTTCAGAGGAGAAGATTCTAAAAAATCAGCCAATCAGAAACAAGAATTGCCTGTGGTGGCCATGTTTGTAATGGATCGGGACGGAATGAGCAATATTCATAGAGGACCTTCCATAGATGCTTCCTACCAAGTTTCGGATCATTTGGCCAAGCGGTTTCAGAGGAGAAGAATTTTACAAATCAGCCAATCAGAAACAAGAGTCACCTGTGGTGGCCATGTTTGCTAATGGATCGGGACGAAATGAGCAATCTTTACAGAGGACCTTCCATAGATGCTTCCTACCAAGTTTCGATTCATTTGGCCAAGCAGTTTCAGAGGAGAAGATTTTTAAAAATCTGTATAGAGATAAATGCATTTTGAATACAGATATCTATATTTAAACAAGAGTTATCTTTCTTTTAACAGAAGATATTTTAGAAATCAACCAATCTGAAACAAGAATAGCCTTTGGTGGCCATATTTGTTAACCAATCGGGACGAAATGAGCATTCTTTATAGAGGACCTTCCATAGGTGCTTCCTACCAAGTTTCGGTTAATTTGGACAAGCGGCTTCAATGGAGAAGATTTTAAAAAATCGGCCTATCAGAAACAAGAATGGCCTGTGGCGGCCATGTTTGTTAACGGATCAGGAAGAAATGAGCAATCTTTACAGAGAACCTTCCATAGATGCTTCCTACCAAGTTTCGGTTCATTTGGCCATGCAGTTTCAGAGGAGAAGATTTTTTAGAAATCAACCAATCAGAAACAAGAATTGTCTGTGGTGGCCATGTTTGTTAACGGATCGGAATGAAATGAGCAATCTTTACAGAGGACCTTCCAAAGATGCTTCCTACCAAGTTACGGTTCATTTGGCCAAACTGTTTCAGAGGAGAAGATTCTAAAAAAAAAGTCAATCAGAAACAAGAATCGCCTGTGGTGGCCATGTTTGTAATGGATCGGGACGGAATGAGCAATCTTCATAGAGGACCTTCCATAGGTGTTTCCTACCAAGTTTCGGTTAATTTGGACAAGCGGCTTCAATGGAGAAGATTTAAAAAAATCGGCCTATCAGAAACAAGAATGGCCTGTGGTGGCCATGTTTGTAACGGATCGGGACGGAATGGGCAATCTTCATAGAGGACCTTCTGTAGATGCTTCCTACCAAGTTTCAGTTCATTTGGCCAAGCAGTTTCAGAGAAGATTTTTAAAAATCTGTAGAGAGATAAACGTATTTTGAATACAGATATCTATATTTAAACAAGAGTTATCTTTCTTTTAACAGAAGTTATTTTAGAAATCAATCAATTTGAAACAAGAATTGCCTGTGGTGGCCATGTTTATTAACCAATCGGGACAAAATGAGCAATCTTTATAGAGGACCTTCCATAGATGCTTCCTACCAAGTTTCAGTTCATTTGGCCAAGCAGTTTCAGAGGAGATTTTTAAAAATCGGCCTATCAGAAACAAGAATTGCCTGTGGCAGCCATGTTTGTTAATGGATCGAGACAAAATGTGCAATCTTTGGAGAGGACCTTCCATAGATGCTTCCTACCAAGTTTCAGTTCATTTGGCCAAGTGGTTTCAGAGGAGAAGATTTAAAAAAATCAACCAATCAGAAACAAGAATTGCCTGTGGCAGCCATGTTTGTTAATGGATCGGGACGAAATCAGCATTCTTTATAGATGACCTTCCATAGATGCTTCCTATCAAATTTCAGTTCATTTGGAAAAGCGGTTTCAGAGGAGAAGATTTTTTAGATATCAACCAATCAGAAACAAGCATTGCCTATGGTGGCCATGTATGTCTACGGATCAAAACGAAATAAGCAATACCTATAGAGGACCTTCCATAGATGCTTCCTATCAAGTTTCGGTTCATTTGGCCAAGCGGTTTCTACAGAGAAGATTTTTAAAAATCGGCCTATCAGAAACAAGAATTAAATCGGCTAATCAGAAACAAGAATTGTCTGTGGCGGCCATGTTTGTTAGTAGATCTGGACAAAATGAGCAATCTTTATAAAGGACCTTCCAAAGATGCTTCCTACCAAGTTTCAGTTCATTTGGCGGTTTCAGAGGAGAAGATTAAAATGTGAAAATTTAACGAACGTTATTCTTGTACCAATTAATTGTAATTAGATTCTATTCAACCAGAAAGTAGAATACACTCCACCAAAACCGATCAATTATTCAGAAAAGAGAACGAAATGGCAGGACAAATGTGTTTTAAAATAAATACGCTAAATTTAGAATCGAAAGAGTGAATCCTTTTGTCTGATTGGTTGACACAAATAACTGTTCTAAACATAGAAAGGGAAAATCAAGGAACCGCCATTAAAGGGAAATTAACGACGAGTGAAGACAGTGACAAAATCACGACACAACATAGAAAACGACTTTAATGGACACGAAATAATAAAATAATTAATCAGAATTTACAGGGTGCACATGGGCGCATAGATAACGGACCTCAATGCGCCACAATCGACTTGGAAGCGCCCATGGCGCGTGGCCTTCCCAATCCCTGAACAAGGAAGACCTGTTTATACAGAAACAAGAAAGATATGTTAATAAATAGAAACATGGAAGACCTCCCTACAAATAGAAACAATAAAGGCCTGCCTATAAATAGAAACAATGAAGACCTGTCTATAAATAGAAACAATGAAGACCTGCCTATAAATAGAAACAATGCAGACCTGTCTATAATTAGAAACAGATCTGTCTATAAATAGAAACAATGAAGGCCTGCCTATAATAGAAACAAGGAAGTTCTGCTTTTAAATAAAAACAAGGTAGATATGTCTATAAATAAAAACAAGGAAGACCTTGTCAATAAATAGAAACAATGAAGACCTGCCTACAAATAGAAACAATGAAGACTTGCCTATATATAGAAACAATGAATACCTGTCTATAAATAGAACTAGAGGCTCAGTGGGCTGAGCCTGTGTTGCTCACCTTTCATTCTGCTTTGAGGAAACTTAATACAAAACCTTCCATAGGTGCTTCCCACCAAATTTCGGTTCATTTGGCTAAGCAGTTTCAGAGAAGAAGATTTTTAGAAATCGACCAACCAGAAACAAGAATTGCCTATGGCAGCCATGTTTGTTACTGGATTGGGACAAAATTAGCCAGCTTTATAGAGTACCTTCCATATATGTTTCCTACAAAGTTTTGGTTCATTTGGCTAAGCAGTTTCAGAGAAGAAGATTTTTAGAAATCGACCAATCAGAAACAAGCATTGCCTATGGTGGCCATGTTTGACTATGGATCAAAACGAAATGAGCAATACCTATAGAGGACCTTCCATAGATGCTTCCTATCAAGTTTCGGTTCATTTGGCAAAGCAGTTTCAGAGGAGAAGATTTTTAGAAATCGACCAATCAGAAACAAGAACTGCCTGTAGTGGCCATGTTTGTTAATGGATCGGGACAAATTGAGCAATATTCACAGAGGACCTGCCATAGATGCTTCCCACCAAGTTTCGGTTCATTTGACCAAACAGTTTCAGAGGAGAAGATTTTTTAGAAATCAACCAATCAGAAACAAGAACTGTCTGTGGTGGCCATGTTTGTTAACGAATCGGGATGAAATGAGCAATCTTTACAGAGGACCTTCCAAAGATTCTTCCTACCAAGTTACGGTTCATTTGGCCAAACGGTTTCAGAAGAGAAGAATTTTAAAAATCAGCCAATCAGAAACAAGAATCGTCTGTGGCACCCATGTTTGTTAACGGATCAGGACGAAATGAGCAATCTTTACAGAGGACCTTCCATAGATGCTTCCTACCAAGTTTCGGTTCATTTGGCCAAGCGGTTTCAGAGGAGAAGATTTTTTTTAGAAATCAACCAATCAGAAAAAAAAATGGCCTGTGGTGGCCATGTTTGTTAACGATCGGGACGAAATGAGCAATGTTTATAGAGGACCCTCCATAGATGCTTCCTACCAAGTTTCAGTTCATTTGGCTAAGAGGTTTCAGAGGAGAAGATTAAAATGTGAAAAGTTAATGGACGACAGATGACGGACGCCAAGTGATGGCAAAAGCTCACGTTGCCTTTGGCAAGGTCAGCTAAAAAAGGAAGGCCTGCCTATAAATAGAAACAAGAAAGACCTTCCTATAAATATAAACAAGGAAAACTTGTCTATAAATAGAAACAATAAAAATACTGAAGACTTTGATGTCTAGATAATTACATCAATTTGTGAAATTGTGGGTAATATAATTTCATGAGGAAAAATTTTATAAATATGATATGTTTTAATATTGGATTTAAAAAAAAATCATACATCACAAGTACATAGAAAATAAACATTCATGGCTCAATATTTAAAAAAAAAAAGTATGACTATAATCATTTATGATGAAATATTTTAATGTCCTCCACTACAGGAATTGTTTAACATATGAAATTGTTAATGTAGTTATGCGCTTTTCTCCAGCTACTCCAGTTTTCTCCACCAATAAATTGTACACTTTGTTACTAATTACTTAAAACATTTGTTTACTGAATATATGGTTAGTAAATAGAGGTGGTCAGTCAAGACTTACTGAATATATGGTTAGTAAATAGAGGTGGTCAGTCAAGACTTACTGAATATATGGTTAGTAAATAGAGGTGGTCAGTCAAGATTTACTGAATATATGGTTAGTAAATAGAGGTGGTCAGTCAAGATTTACTGAATATATGGTTAGTAAATAGAGGTGGTCAGTCAAGATTTACTGAATATATGGTTAGTAAATAGAGGTGGTCAGTCAAGATTTACTGAATATATGGTTAGTAAATAGAGGTGGTCAGTCAAGATTTACTGAATATATGGTTAGTAAATAGAGGTGGTCAGTCAAGATTTACTGAATATATGGTTAGTAAATAGAGGTGGTCAGTCAAGATTTACTGAATATATGGTTAGTAAATAGAGGTGGTCAGTCAAGATTTACTGAATATATGGTTAGTAAATAGAGGTGGTCAGTCAAGATTTACTGAATATATGGTTAGTAAATAGAGGTGGTCAGTCAAGACTTACTGAATATATGGTTAGTAAATAGAGGTGGTCAGTCAAGACTTACTGAATATATGGTTAGTAAATAGAGGTGGTCAGTCAAGATTTACTGAATATATGGTTAGTAAATAGAGGTGGTCAGTCAAGACTTACTGAATATATGGTTAGTAAATATAGGGGGTCAGTCAAGATTTACTGAATATATGGTTAGTAAATAGAGGTGGTCAGTCAAGATTTACTGAATATATGGTTAGTAAATAGAGGTGGTCAGTCAAGACTTACTGAATATATGGTTAGTAAATAGAGGTGGTCAGTCAAGATTTACTGAATATATGGTTAGTAAATAGAGGTGGTCAGTCAAGACTTACTGAATATATGGTTAGTCAAGATTTACTGAATATATGGTTAGTAAATAGAGGTGGTCAGTCAAGATTTACTGAATATATGGTTAGTAAATATAGGTGGTCAGTCAAGACTTACTGAATATATGGTTAGTAAATAGAGGTGGTCAGTCAAGACTTACTGAATATATGGTTAGTAAATAGAGGTGGTCAGTCAAGACTTACTGAATATATGGTTAGTAAATATAGGTGGTCAGTCAAGACTTACTGAATATATGGTTAGTAAATAGAGGTGGTCAGTCAAGATTTACTGAATAGATGGTTAGTAAATAGAGGTGGTCAGTCAAGATTTACTGAATATATGGTTAGTAAATAGAGGTGGTCAGTCAAGACTTACTGAATATATGGTTAGTAAATATAGGGGGTCAGTCAAGATTTACTGAATATATGGTTAGAAAATATAGGTGGTCAGTCAAGATTTACTGAATACATGGTTAGTAAATATAGGTGGTCAGTCAAGACTTACTGAATATATGGTTAGTAAATAGAGGTGGTCAGTCAAGATTTACTGAATATATGGTTAGTAAATATAGGGGGTCAGTCAAGATTTACTGAATATATGGTTGGTAAATAGAGGTGGTCAGTCATGATTTACTTAATATATGGTTAGTAAATATAGGTGGTCAGTCAAGATTTACTGAATATATGGTTAGTAAATATAGGGGTCAGTCAAGATTTACTGAATATATGGTTAGTAAATATAGGGGGTCAGTCAAGATTTACTGAATATATGGTTAGTAAATAGAGGGGGTCAGTCAAGATTTACTGAATATATGGTTAGTAAATAGAGGTGGTCAGTCAAGATTTACTGAATATATGGTTAGTAAATATAGGTGGTCAGTCAAGATTTACTGAATATATGGTTAGTAAATAGAGGTGGTCAGTCAAGATTTACTGAATATATGGTTAGTAAATAGAGGTGGTCAGTCAAGATCTCCTGAATATATGGTTAGTAAATAGAGGTGGTCAGTCAAGATTTACTGAATATATGGTTAGTAAATAGAGGTGGTCAGTCAAGATTTACTGAATATATGGTTAGTAAATATAGGGGGTCAGTCAAGATTTACTGAATATATGGTTAGTAAATAGAGGTGGTCAGTCAAGATTTACTGAATAGATGGTTAGTAAATAGAGGTGGTCAGTCAAGATTTACTGAATATATGGTTAGTAAATAGAGGTGGTCAGTCAAGATTTACTGAATATATGGTTAGTAAATAGAGGTGGTCAGTCAAGATTTACTGAATATATGGTTAGTAAATAGAGGTGGTCAGTCAAGATTTACTGAATATATGGTTAGTAAATAGAGGTGGTCAGTCAAGATTTACTGAATATATGGTTAGTAAATAGAGGTGGTCAGTCAAGATTTACTGAATATATGGTTAGTAAATATAGGTGGTCTGTCAAGATTTACTGAATATATGGTTAGTAAATAGAGGTGGTCAGTGAAGATTTACTGAATATATGGTTAGTAAATAGAGGTGGTCAGTCAAGACTTACTGAATATATGGTTAGTAAATAGAGGTGGTCAGTCAACATTTACTGAATATATGGTTAGTAAATAGAGGTGGTCAGTCAAGATTTACTGAATAGATGGTTAGTAAATAGAGGTGGTCAGTCAAGATTTACTGAATATATGGTTAGTAAATAGAGGTGGTCAGTCAACATTTACTGAATATATGGTTAGTAAATATAGGTGGTCAGTCAACATTTACTGAATACATGATTAGTAAATATAGGTGGTCAGTCAAGATTTACTGAATATATGGTTAGTAAATAGAGGTGGTCAATCAAGATTTACTGAATATATGGTTAGTAAATATAGGTGGTCAGTCAAGATTTACTGAATAGATGGTTAGTAAATAGAGGTGGTCAGTCTAGATTTACTGAATATATGGTTAGTAAATAGAGGTGGTCAGTCAAGATTTACTGAATATATGGTTAGTAAATAGAGGTGGTCAGTCAAGATTTACTGAATATATAGTTAGTAAATATAGGTGGTCAGTCAAGATTACTGAATATATGGTTAGTAAATATAGGTGGTCTGTCAAGATTTACTGAATATATGGTTAGTAAATAGAGGTGGTCAGTCAAGATTTACTGAATATATGGTTAGTAAATAGAGGTGGTCAGTCAAGATTTACTGAATATATGGTTAGTAAATATAGGTGGTCAGTCAAGATTTACTGAATCGGAACGAAATGCGCAATCTGTATAGAGGACCTTCCAAAGATTCTTCCTACCAAGTTACGGTTCATTTGGCCAAACGGTTTCAGAAGAGAAGAATTTAAAAAATCAGCCAATCAGAAACAAGAATCGTCTGTGGCACCCATGTTTGTTAACGGATCAGGACGAAATGAGCAATCTTTACAGAGGACCTTCCATAGATGCTTCCTACCAAGTTTCGGTTCATTTGGCCAAGCGGTTTCAGAGGAGAAGATTTTTTTTAGAAATCAACCAATCAGAAAAAAAAATGGCCTGTGGTGGCCATGTTTGTTAACGATCGGGACGAAATGAGCAATGTTTATAGAGGACCCTCCATAGATGCTTCCTACCAAGTTTCAGTTCATTTGGCTAAGAGGTTTCAGAGGAGAAGATTAAAATGTGAAAAGTTAATGGACGACAGATGACGGACGCCAAGTGATGGCAAAAGCTCACGTTGCCTTTGGCAAGGTCAGCTAAAAAAGGAAGGCCTGCCTATAAATAGAAACAAGAAAGACCTTCCTATAAATATAAACAAGGAAAACTTGTCTATAAATAGAAACAATAAAAATACTGAAGACTTTGATGTCTAGATAATTACATCAATTTGTGAAATTGTGGGTAATATAATTTCATGAGGAAAAATTTTATAAATATGATATGTTTTAATATTGGATTTAAAAAAAAATCATACATCACAAGTACATAGAAAATAAACATTCATGGCTCAATATTTAAAAAAAAAAAGTATGACTATAATCATTTATGATGAAATATTTTAATGTCCTCCACTACAGGAATTGTTTAACATATGAAATTGTTAATGTAGTTATGCGCTTTTCTCCAGCTACTCCAGTTTTCTCCACCAATAAATTGTACACTTTGTTACTAATTACTTAAAACATTTGTTTACTGAATATATGGTTAGTAAATAGAGGTGGTCAGTCAAGACTTACTGAATATATGGTTAGTAAATAGAGGTGGTCAGTCAAGACTTACTGAATATATGGTTAGTAAATAGAGGTGGTCAGTCAAGATTTACTGAATATATGGTTAGTAAATAGAGGTGGTCAGTCAAGATTTACTGAATATATGGTTAGTAAATAGAGGTGGTCAGTCAAGATTTACTGAATATATGGTTAGTAAATAGAGGTGGTCAGTCAAGATTTACTGAATATATGGTTAGTAAATAGAGGTGGTCAGTCAAGATTTACTGAATATATGGTTAGTAAATAGAGGTGGTCAGTCAAGATTTACTGAATATATGGTTAGTAAATAGAGGTGGTCAGTCAAGATTTACTGAATATATGGTTAGTAAATAGAGGTGGTCAGTCAAGATTTACTGAATATATGGTTAGTAAATAGAGGTGGTCAGTCAAGATTTACTGAATATATGGTTAGTAAATAGAGGTGGTCAGTCAAGATTTACTGAATATATGGTTAGTAAATAGAGGTGGTCAGTCAAGACTTACTGAATATATGGTTAGTAAATAGAGGTGGTCAGTCAAGACTTACTGAATATATGGTTAGTAAATAGAGGTGGTCAGTCAAGATTTACTGAATATATGGTTAGTAAATAGAGGTGGTCAGTCAAGACTTACTGAATATATGGTTAGTAAATATAGGGGGTCAGTCAAGATTTACTGAATATATGGTTAGTAAATAGAGGTGGTCAGTCAAGATTTACTGAATATATGGTTAGTAAATAGAGGTGGTCAGTCAAGACTTACTGAATATATGGTTAGTAAATAGAGGTGGTCAGTCAAGATTTACTGAATATATGGTTAGTAAATAGAGGTGGTCAGTCAAGACTTACTGAATATATGGTTAGTAAATATAGGGGGTCAGTCAAGATTTACTGAATATATGGTTAGTAAATAGAGGTGGTCAGTCAAGATTTACTGAATATATGGTTAGTAAATATAGGTGGTCAGTCAAGACTTACTGAATATATGGTTAGTAAATAGAGGTGGTCAGTCAAGACTTACTGAATATATGGTTAGTAAATAGAGGTGGTCAGTCAAGACTTACTGAATATATGGTTAGTAAATATAGGTGGTCAGTCAAGACTTACTGAATATATGGTTAGTAAATAGAGGTGGTCAGTCAAGATTTACTGAATAGATGGTTAGTAAATAGAGGTGGTCAGTCAAGATTTACTGAATATATGGTTAGTAAATAGAGGTGGTCAGTCAAGACTTACTGAATATATGGTTAGTAAATATAGGGGGTCAGTCAAGATTTACTGAATATATGGTTAGAAAATATAGGTGGTCAGTCAAGATTTACTGAATACATGGTTAGTAAATATAGGTGGTCAGTCAAGACTTACTGAATATATGGTTAGTAAATAGAGGTGGTCAGTCAAGATTTACTGAATATATGGTTAGTAAATATAGGGGGTCAGTCAAGATTTACTGAATATATGGTTGGTAAATAGAGGTGGTCAGTCATGATTTACTTAATATATGGTTAGTAAATATAGGTGGTCAGTCAAGATTTACTGAATATATGGTTAGTAAATATAGGGGTCAGTCAAGATTTACTGAATATATGGTTAGTAAATATAGGGGGTCAGTCAAGATTTACTGAATATATGGTTAGTAAATAGAGGGGGTCAGTCAAGATTTACTGAATATATGGTTAGTAAATAGAGGTGGTCAGTCAAGATTTACTGAATATATGGTTAGTAAATATAGGTGGTCAGTCAAGATTTACTGAATATATGGTTAGTAAATAGAGGTGGTCAGTCAAGATTTACTGAATATATGGTTAGTAAATAGAGGTGGTCAGTCAAGATCTCCTGAATATATGGTTAGTAAATAGAGGTGGTCAGTCAAGATTTACTGAATATATGGTTAGTAAATAGAGGTGGTCAGTCAAGATTTACTGAATATATGGTTAGTAAATATAGGGGGTCAGTCAAGATTTACTGAATATATGGTTAGTAAATAGAGGTGGTCAGTCAAGATTTACTGAATAGATGGTTAGTAAATAGAGGTGGTCAGTCAAGATTTACTGAATATATGGTTAGTAAATAGAGGTGGTCAGTCAAGATTTACTGAATATATGGTTAGTAAATAGAGGTGGTCAGTCAAGATTTACTGAATATATGGTTAGTAAATAGAGGTGGTCAGTCAAGATTTACTGAATATATGGTTAGTAAATAGAGGTGGTCAGTCAAGATTTACTGAATATATGGTTAGTAAATAGAGGTGGTCAGTCAAGATTTACTGAATATATGGTTAGTAAATATAGGTGGTCTGTCAAGATTTACTGAATATATGGTTAGTAAATAGAGGTGGTCAGTGAAGATTTACTGAATATATGGTTAGTAAATAGAGGTGGTCAGTCAAGACTTACTGAATATATGGTTAGTAAATAGAGGTGGTCAGTCAACATTTACTGAATATATGGTTAGTAAATAGAGGTGGTCAGTCAAGATTTACTGAATAGATGGTTAGTAAATAGAGGTGCTCAGTCAAGATTTACTGAATATATGGTTAGTAAATAGAGGTGGTCAGTCAACATTTACTGAATATATGGTTAGTAAATATAGGTGGTCAGTCAACATTTACTGAATACATGATTAGTAAATATAGGTGGTCAGTCAAGATTTACTGAATATATGGTTAGTAAATAGAGGTGGTCAGTCAAGATTTACTGAATATATGGTTAGTAAATATAGGTGGTCAGTCAAGATTTACTGAATAGATGGTTAGTAAATAGAGGTGGTCAGTCTAGATTTACTGAATATATGGTTAGTAAATAGAGGTGGTCAGTCAAGATTTACTGAATATATGGTTAGTAAATAGAGGTGGTCAGTCAAGATTTACTGAATATATAGTTAGTAAATATAGGTGGTCAGTCAAGATTACTGAATATATGGTTAGTAAATATAGGTGGTCTGTCAAGATTTACTGAATATATGGTTAGTAAATAGAGGTGGTCAGTCAAGATTTACTGAATATATGGTTAGTAAATAGAGGTGGTCAGTCAAGATTTACTGAATATATGGTTAGTAAATATAGGTGGTCAGTCAAGATTTACTGAATATATGGTTAGTAAATATAGGTGGTCAGTGAAGATTTACTGAATATATGGTTAGTAAATATAGGTGGTCTGTCAAGATTTACTGAATATATGGTTAGTAAATAGAGGTGGTCAGTGAAGATTTACTGAATATATGGTTAGTAAATATAGGTGGTCAGTCAAGACTTACTGAATATATGGTTAGTAAATAGAGGTGGTCAGTCAACATTTACTGAATATATGGTTAGTAAATAGAGGTGGTCAGTCAAGATTTACTGAATAGATGGTTAGTAAATAGAGGGGGTCAGTCAAGATTTACTGAATACATGGTTAGTAAATAGAGGTGGTCAGTCAAGATTTACTGAATATATGGTTAGTAAATAGAGGTGGTCAGTCAAGATTTACTGAATATATGGTTAGTAAATAGAGGTGGTCAGTCAAGATTTACTGAATATATGGTTAGTAAATAGAGGTGGTCAGTCAAGATTTACTGAATATATGGTTAGTAAATAGAGGTGGTCAGTCAAGATTTACTGAATATATGGTTAGTAAATAGAGGTGGTCAGTCAAGATTTACTGAATATATGGTTAGTAAATAGAGGTGGTCAGTCAAGATTACTGAATATATGGTTAGTAAATATAGGTGGTCTGTCAAGATTTACTGAATATATGGTTAGTAAATAGAGGTGGTCAGTCAAGATTACTGAATATATGGTTAGTAAATATAGGTGGTCAGTCAAGATTTACTGAATATATTGTTAGTAAATAGAGGTGGTCAGTCAAGATTTACTGAATATATGGTTAGTAAATATAGGTGGTTAGTCAAGATTTACTGAATATATGGTTAGTAAATAGAGGTGGTCAGTCAATATTTACTGAATATATGGTTAGTAAATAGAGGTGGTCAGTCAAGATTTACTGAATATATGGTTAGTAAATATAGGTGGTCAGTCAAGATTACTGAATATATGGTTAGTAAATATAGGTGGTCAGTCAAGATTTACTGAATATATTGTTAGTAAATAGAGGTGGTCAGTCAAGATTTACTGAATATATGGTTAGTAAATATAGGTGGTTAGTCAAGATTTACTGAATATATGGTTAGTAAATAGAGGTGGTCAGTCAATATTTACTGAATATATGGTTAGTAAATAGAGGTGGTCAGTCAAGATTTACTGAATATATGGTTAGTAAATATAGGTGGTCAGTCAAGATTACTGAATATATGGTTAGTAAATATAGGTGGTCAGTGAAGATTTACTGAATATATGGTTAGTAAATAGAGGTGGTCAGTCAAGATTTCAACTATTATAGAAACAGTTTATTTAAAGGATTATTATTAAGAAAGGGAATGGCAGCAAGTCTAGATAATTTGTGAGATTTCTTTGTTATTTACATTCTTTAGTAGTTGTTTAATAATTACCCTTCTATGAAGATCATTAATCTCATCTTTACATGCAGAACAACGTGAACAACACTTGGCTACAAGTAAACTGTTGTCTGGTATAAGTTTTAATAAATCAATAGCTAGTTCCCTGAAAAATCAAATGACAAAAAAGTTCCCTGAAAAATCAAATTACAAAAAAGTTCCCTGAAATATCAAATTACAAAAAATAGTGAAGTGTAACCGTGAATTGTTACAAAAAGTATCTTAACATATAAGATTCTATAAGGCTCCACACATTTGTACCACTAATATATACCTGCCCTAACTGAAAAACTAATTTTACTAACTAAGGTCAGTTTCCACTAAATCAGTCGATCAAAATGTGTCATGGTCAAAAGTAGTACTAACTGGACACAAAGTAGTTCTACTTTCACTTTACTTACTGGACACAAAGTAGTTCTACTTTCACTTTACTCACTGGACACAAAGTAGTTCTACTTTCACTTTTCTTACTGGACACAAAGTAGTTCTACTTTCACTTTACTCACAGGTCACAAAGTAGTTCTACTTTCACTTTACTTACTGGACACAAAGTAGTTTTACTTTCACTTTACTCACTGGACACAAAGTAGTTCTACTTTCACTTTACTTACTGGACACAAAGTAGTTTTATTTTCACTTTACTCACTGGACAGAAAGTAGTTCTACTTTCACTTTACTTACTGGACACAAAGTAGTTCCAATTTGCACTTTACTTACTGACATAAAGTAGTTCTACTTTCATTTTACTCACTGGACACAAAGTAGTTCTACTTTCACTTTATGCACTGGAAAAAGTAGTTCTACATTCACTTAACTTACTGGACACAAAGTAGTTCTACTTTCACTTTGCATTTAAATGTCATTTTTTAATAAATTTCACATGTACTTTTATCTGTTTGATTAAATATCAGTTTGGAAAGAAATGGACTAAAAATTAATTAATTGCCGTAACAAAATGCTAATTTTCATTTGGTAATAAGTATAAGCTTTTGAGGAATAATTGAAAATGTAGGAGGAGTTGACACACAAACATTTGTGATGGATGGATGGAAAGAACGAGATCAATATGTCTCCCCAAAAAGAGGGATTACAACATAATTGACTGTAAGAACTAGTTGTTTTTTTATGGACCAAGCAGTAACTATGACAGAAATTTTTATTAGACATTGTAATTCAGACACAACTGTTTCGATATTTTGAACTTGATTTCTGTTAAACCATTTAATTATGTTTAAAACAAGATATGATTATAACCTAACGATTATGAAGTCTCCCAAACCGGCCAATGACTGTTTCTGGTGCCACCACGTGGAGGAACTACAGACTTGTAGCCCTGGTCATGCTAGTGATACCCGACATGATGAAATTGTCTTTTGAAATAATCAAATAATCATATGATTATTTATTATAAGTATGTTTCAATAATAAAAATTAACAATTTCAAATTTAGTGTCAGGTATCACTCTGTAACTGAACTTGAAGCTACACCTCTAATCAAATATATTAATTATTTTACTATTTGCCTTTGCTATCTCAAATTAACTGTTTACAGCAACTTCAAGTTCAGTTTGGTGCCATCAACAATATGAATGAATGTTATATGAAGATGAGTACCAAAAATTATGTGTTTTCTATTACCTGTAGACAGCAAACCAACAGCAGATAAATGTCCAAAAATAAATCAAAAGCTACCTTTGAAATCGAACAATGTTGAATTTTTGCGGTATTGTGGTGGCCATTTTGAAAATGGAGACCGGTAGAAATTTTTCCGATGTCGGGAATCAATTCAGGACATCATGATCTACCTACATATGAAATTTCGTTGAAATCGAACAATGTTGAATTTGTGCGTATTGTGGCGGCCATTTTGGAAATGGCGACCGGTAGAAATTTTTCGATGTCAGGAATAAATTCTGGACATTATAATCTACCTACATATGAAATGTCGTTAAAATCGGACAATGTTGAATTTGTGCGGTATTGTGGTGGCCATTTTGAAAATGGCGACCGGTAGAAATTTTTCAATGTCGGGACATCATTATCTACCCACATATCAAATTTTGATGATATCGGACAATGTTGAATTTTTGCCGCATTGTGACGGCCATTTTGAAAATGGTGACCGGTAGAAATTTTTCAATGTCGGGAATCAATTCGGGACATCATTATCTACCCACATATCAAATTTTGATGATATCGGACAATGATGAATTTTTGTGGCATTGTGATGGTCATTTTGAAAATGGTGGCCAGTAGAAAATTTTCAATGTCGGGAATCAATTCGGGACATCATTATCTACCCACATATTGATGATATCGGACAATGATGAATTTTTACCGCCGATTTTTTATGCTGTGTTTTGGCAGCCATTTTGAAAATGGCAGACATCTTGAAAATTTTGAAAATGCAGAATTGCTCCTCAGATGGTGACCTATCATTGTGTCAAAATTTATGTCTCTATTATTAACCATTTAGAAGTATGAAATTTCAACTTTCCCATAGGATTCTATAGTAAACCCCACCCCCTTTGAACCCCCCAAAATATGACTTATACCTTCTTTACCCCAAAACTGAAAATTTATATCCAACTAGAAACATATATCTATAACTCCATTAGGTTTTATTTAATTCTGTTCAGTAGTTCCTGAGATCTGGCCGTGGACACGTTCATGTCCCAAAGAAAGAAAGGAGAATAATAATAATAATAATAATAATAAGATATGATTATAATCTAACGATTATGAAGTCTCCCAAACCGGCCAATGACTGTTTCCGGTGCCAACACGTGGAGGAACTACAGACTTGTAGCCTGGTCATGCTAGTGATACCTGACATGATGAAATTGTTTTTTGAAATAATCAAATAATCATATGATTATTTATTATAAGTATGTTTCAATAATAAAAATTAACAATTTCAAATTTAGTGTCAGGTATCACTCTGTAACTGAACTTGAAGCTACACTTCTAATCAACTATATTAATTATTTTACTATTTGCCTTTGCTATCTCAAATTAACTGTTTACAGCAACTTCAAGTTCAGTTTGGTGCCATCAACAATATGAATGAATGTTATATGAAGATGAGTACTGTGGTATATAGCATAAAGCAACAACAACAAATTATGTGTTTTCTATTACCTGTAGACAGCAAACCAACAGCAGACAAAATGTCCGTAAATAAATCAAAAGCTACCTTTGAAATCGAACAATGTTGAATTTTGCGTATTGTGGTGACCATTTTGAAAATGGCGACCGGTAGAAATTTTTCGATGTCAGGAATCAATTCGGGACATCATAATCTACCTACATATGAAATTTCGTTGAAATCGGACATGTTGAATTTGTGCGGTATTGTGGTGGCCATTTTGAAAATGGTGACCGGTAGAAATTTTTCAATGTCGGGAATCAATTCGGGACATTATTATCTACCCACATATCAAATTTTGATGATATCAATGTTGAATGTTTACCACCGATTTTTTATCCCGTGTTTTGGCAGCCATTTTGAAAATGGCAGACATCTTAAAAAAATTTTAAATGCAGAATTGCTCCTCAGATGGTGACCTATCACTATGTCAAATTTTATGTCTCTATTATTAACCATTTAGAAGTTATCAACATTAATGTATGAAATTTCAACTTTCCCATAGGATTCTATAGTAAACCCTATCCCGTTTGAACCCCCCAAATATGACTTAAACCCCCTTTACCCCAAAACTGAAAATTTAGATCCAACTAGAAACATATATCTATAACTCCATTAGGTTTTATTTAATTCTGTCCAGAAGTTTCTGAGATCTGACCGTGGACACGTTCATGTCGCAAAGAAAGAAAGGAGAATAATAATAATAATAATATACAATTATAGTCTTTTGTTGAGGTCAATAAAAGACTGTAATTGTTTTATTACATTAAAATGAAAAGTGAAAGTGAAAGCAAGTCTCCGAGATTTCTGCAAATCTCCGTTTGACTTATGCAAGCCCATCGCCTGCGTCGGACATGATGATTACTTGTTCATTCTAAAGTAACGCTAATACGACGATTCTGATTGGACGAAATTGCATATTACCTTTATGTCCATTGGTCGAATAGAAATATAATTCACATGATTCTTTTTATAGATTTCAGTAGAAAACGAAAGTGAAACCAAGTCAATAAGAGTTTTAATCAAAACAATATCCAATTTTACGGAATATCAGGCGACAGCATGATAGCCAATAAAATTGTTTAAATAAAATCATTATGTAATAATAATAATAATAAGAAACGGAGCAAAAACAATAAGTTTCCAAACGTTGTTTGTGACACTTAATTAATGACATATACATCATTTTGATAATGCAGATTAATGCATATGGTATGCATGGTTTATCAAGAGGGGGAGGTTTGGGGTCACATTAACTGATTTATCAAGAGGGGGAGGTTTGGTCTCCCATTAACTGATTTATCAAGAGGGGGAGGTTTGGGGTCACATTAACTGATTTATCAAGAGGGGGAGGTTTGGTCTCCCATTAACTGATTTATCAAGAGGGGGAGGTTTGGGGTCACATTAATTGTTTTATCAAGAGGGGGAGGTTTGGGGTCACATTAACTGTTTTATCAAGAGGGGGAGGTTTGGTCTCCCATTAACTGATTTATCAAGAGGGGGAGGTTTGGGGTCACATTAACTGTTTTATCAAGAGGGGGAGGTTTGGTCTCCCATTAACTGATTTATCAAGAGGGGGGGGGGGGGGTTTGGGGTCACATTAACTGTTTTATCAAGAGGGGGAGGTTTGGGGTCACATTAACTGTTTTATCAAGAGGGGGGAGGTTTGGGGTCACATTAACTGTTTTATCAAGAGGGGGAGGTTTGGTCTCCCATTAACTGATTTATCAAGAGGGGGAGGTTTGGGGTCACATTAACTGTTTTATCAAGAGGGGGAGGTTTGGGGTCACATTAACTGATTTATCAAGAGGGGGAGGTTTGGGGTCACATTAACTGTTTTATCAAGAGGGGGAGGTTTGGTCTCCCATTAACTGATTTATCAAGAAGGGGGGGGGGGGGGTTTGGGGTCACATTAACTGTTTTATCAAGAGGGGGAGGTTTGGGGTCACATTAACTGTTTTATCAAGAGGGGAAGGTTTGGTCTCCCATTAACTGATTTATCAAGAGGGGGAGGTTTGGGGTCACATTAACTGTTTTATCAAGAGGGGGATGTTTGGGGTCACATTAACTGTTTTATCAAGAGGGGGAGGTTTGGTCTCCCATTAACTGATTTATCAAGAGGGGGAGGTTTGGGGTCACATTAACTGATTTATCAAGAGGGGGAGGTTTGGGGTCACATTAACTGTTTTATCAAGAGGGGGAGGTTTGGTCTCCCATTAACTGATTTATCAAGAGGGGGAGGTTTGGGGTCACATTAACTGTTTTATCAAGAGGGGGAGGTTTGGTCTCCCATTAACTGATTTATCAAGAAGGGGGGGGGGGGCTTGGGGTCACATTAACTGTTTTATCAAGAGGGGGAGGTTTGGGGTCACATTAACTGTTTTATCAAGAGGGGGGAGGTTTGGGGTCACATTAACTGTTTTATCAAGAGGGGGAGGTTTGGTCTCCCATTAACTGATTTATCAAGAGGGGGAGGTTTGGGGTCACATTAACTTATTTATCAAGAGGGGGAGGTTTGGGGTCACATTAACTGTTTTATCAAGAGGGGGAGGTTTGGTCTCCCATTAACTGATTTATCAAGAGGGGGAGGTTTGGGGTCACATTAACTGTTTTATCAAGAGGGGGAGGTTTGGTCTCCCATTAACTGATTTAACAAGAAGGGGGGGGGGGGGGGGGGGTTTGGGGTCACATTAACTGTTTTATCAAGAGGGGGAGGTTTGGGGTCACATTAACTGTTTTATCAAGAGGGGGGAGGTTTGGGGTCACATTAACTGTTTTATCAAGAGGGGGAGGTTTGGTCTCCCATTAACTGATTTATCAAGAGGGGGAGGTTTGGGGTCACATTAACTGATTTATCAAGAGGGGGAGGTTTGGGGTCACATTAACTGTTTTATCAAGAGGGGGAGGTTTGGTCTCCCATTAACTGATTTATCAAGAGGGAGAGGTTTGGGGTCACATTAACTGTTTTATCAAGAGGGGGAGGTTTGGTCTCCCATTAACTGATTTATCAAGAGGGGGAGGTTTGGGGTCACATTAACTGTTTTATCAAGAGGGGGAGGTTTGGTCTCCCATTAACTGATTTATCAAGAGGGGGGGTTTGGGGTCACATTAACTGTTTTATCAAGAGGGGGAGGTTTGGTCTCCCATTAACTGATTTATCAAGAGGGGGAGGTTTGGGGTCACATTAACTGTTTTATCAAGAGGGGGAGGTTTGGTCTCCCATTAACTGATTTATCAAGAGGGGGAGGCTTGGGGTCACATTAACTGTTTTATCAAGAGGGGGAGGTTTGGTCTCCCATTAACTGATTTATCAAGAGAGGGAGGTTTGGGGTCACATTAACTGTTTTATCAAGAGGGGGAGGTTTGGTCTCCCATTAACTGATTTATCGAGAGGGGGATGTTTGGGGTCACATTAACTGTTTTATCAAGAGGGGGAGGTTTGGTCTCCCATTAATTGATTTATCAAGAGGGGGAGGTCTGGGGTCACATTAACTGCTTTATCAAGAGGGGGAGGTTTGGTCTCCCATTAATTGATTTATCAAGAGGGGGAGGTTTGGGGTCACATTAACTGCTTTATCAAGAGGGGGAGGTTTGGTCTCCCATTAATTGATTTATCAAGAGGGGGAGGTTTGGGGTCACATTAACTGCTTTATCAAGAGGGGGAAGTTTGTGGTCCCATTAACTGCTTTATCAAGAGGGGGGGGGGGGGGGGGGGTTGTGGTCCCATTAACTGGTTTATCAAAAAGGGGAGGTTTGGGGTCACATTAACTGCTTTATCAAGAGGGGGAGGTTTGGTCTCCCATTAATTGATTTATCAAGAGGGGGAGGTTTGGGGTCACATTAACTGCTTTATCAAGAGGGGGAGGTTTGGTCTCCCATTAACTGGTTTATCAAGAGGGGGAGGTTTGGGGTCACATTAACTGCTTTATCAAGAGGGGGAGGTTTGGTCTCCCATTAATTGATTTATCAAGAGGGGGAGGTTTGTGGTCCCATTAACTGCTTGATCAAGAGGGGGGGGGGGGTTGTGGTCCCATTAACTGGTTTATCAAGAGGGGGAGGTTTGTGGTCACATTAACTGCTTTATCAAGAGGGGGAGGTTTGTGGTCACATTAACTGCTTTATCAAGAGGGGGAGGTTTGTGGTCACATTAACTGCTTTATCAAGAGGAGGAGGTTTGTGGTCCCATTAACTGGTTTATCAAGAGGGGGAGGTTTGTGGTCCCATTAACTGCTTAATCAAGAGGGGGAGGTTTGTGGTCACATTAACTGCTTTATCAAGAAGGGGGGTTTGTGGTTCCATTAACTGGTTTATCAAGAGGGGGAGGTTTGTGGTCCCATTAACTGGTTTATCAAGAGGGGGAGGGTTGTGGTCACATTAACTGGTTGATCAAGAGGAGGAGGTTTGTGGTCCCATTAACTGGTTTATCAAGAGGGGGGGTTTGTGGTCCCATTAACTGCTTTATCAAGAGGGGGAGGTTTGTGGTCCTATTAACTGCTTTATCAAGAGGGGGAGGTTTGTGGTCCCATTAACTGGTTTATCATGAGAGGGAGGTTTGTGGTCCCATTAACTGCTTTATCAAGAGGGGGGGGGGGGGGGGTTTGGGGTCACATTAACTGTAATATCAAGAGGGGGAGGTTTGTGGTCCCATTAACTGGTTTATCATGAGAGGGAGGTTTGTGGTTCCATTAACTGCTTTATCAAGAGGGGGGGTTTGGGGTCACATTAACTGTTATATCAAGAGGAGGAGGTTTGTGGTCCCATTAACTGCTTTATCAAGAGAGGGAGGTTTGGGCTCCCATTAACTGCTTTATCAAGAGGAGGAGGTTTGTGGTCCCATTAACTGGTTTATCAAGAGGGGAGGTTTGGGCTCCCATTAACTGATTTATCAAGAGGTGGAGGTTTGTGGTCCCATTAACTGCTTTATCAAGAGGGGGAGGTTTGTGGTCCCATTAACTGGTTTATCAAGAGGGGGAGGTTTGTGGTCCCATTAACTGCTTTATCAAGAGGGGGAGGTTTGGGGTCACATTAACTGTTTTATCAAGAGGAGGAGGTTTGTGGTCCCATTAACTGCTTTATCAAGAGGGGGAGGTTTGGGCTCCCATTAACTGGTTTATCAAGAGGGGGAGGTTTGTGGTCCCATTAACTGCTTTATCAAGAGGGGGAGGTTTGGGGTCACATTAACTGTTTTATCAAGAGGAGGAGGTTTGTGGTCCCATTAACTGCTTTATCAAGAGGGGGAGGTTTGGGCTCCCATTAACTGCTTTATCAAGAGGGGGGGTTTGTGGTCCCATTAACTGGTTTATCAAGAGGAGGAGGTTTGTGGACCCATTAACTGGTTTATCAAGAGGGGGAGGTTTGGGGTCACATTAACTGCTTTATCAAGAGGAAGAGGTTTGTGGACCCATTAACTGGTTTATCAAGAGGGGGAGGTTTGGGGTCACATTAACTGCTTTATCAAGAGGGGGAGGTTTGTGGTCCCATTAACTGCTTTATCAAGAGGGGGGGGTTTGGGGTCACATTAACTGGTTTATCAAGAGGGGGAGGTTTGTGGTCCCATTAACTGGTCTATCAAGAGGGGGAGGTTTGTGGTCCCATTAACTGCTTGATCAAGAGGGGGAGGTTTGTGGTCCCATTAACTGGTCTATCAAGAGGGGGAGGTTTGTGGTCCCATTAACTGCTTTATCAAGAGGAGGAGGTTTGTGGTTCCATTAACTGGTTTATCAAGAGGGGGTTTTGGGGTCACATTAACTGCTTTATCAAGAGGGGAGGTTTGTGGTCCCATTAACTGGTCTATCAAGAGGGGGAGGTTTGGGCTCCCATTAACTGGTTTATCAAGAGGGGGAGGTTTGTGGTCCCATTAACTGCTTTATCAAGAGGGGAGGTTTGTAGTCCCATTAACTGATTTATCAAGAGGGGGAGGTTTGTGGTCACATTAACTGGTTTATCAAGAGGGGGAGGTTTGTGCTCCCATTAACTGCTTTATCAAGAGGAGAAGGTTTGTGGTCCCATTAACTGGTTTATCAAGAGGGGAGGTTTGGGCTCCCATTAACTGGTTTATCAAGAGGGGGAGGTTTGTGGTCCCATTAACTGGTTTATCAAGAGGGGGGTTTGTGGTCCCACTAACTGCTTTATCAAGAGGGGGAGGTTTGTGGTCCCATTAACTGGTTTATCAAGAGGGGGAGGTTTGTGGTCCCATTAACTGGTTTATCAAGAGGGGGAGGTTTGTGGTTCCATTAACTGGTTTATCAAGAGGGGGAGGTTTGTGGTCCCATTAACTGCCTTATCAAGAGGGGGAGGTTTGGGGTCACATTAACTGTTTTATCAAGAGGAGGAGGTTTGTGGTCCCATTAACTGCTTTATCAAGAGGGGGAGGTTTGGGCTCCCATTAACTGCTTTATCAAGAGGGGGAGGTTTGTGGTCCCATTAACTGGTTGATCCTGCCCACATTTTTTAGCCTTTCTTAAGTCAGGACCTAGATTTCCAAAATCATATGTTGTGGTGTTTTTAATGTTTAATGATTTGAGGTGAGAGTATTAATTGTTCATATTATTGATATTGGTGGAATTGTTTAAACAATTTTTTCATAAACTTCTATATTCTAAATGTGCTTGTGGTTAGACAAGACAATAAACTTCTGTATCAAGGTTACAGTATGAACACTGACTTACCATTTGCTAAGATGTTCACATCTTCTTGATAAATATTCTATTGCTAGATTTGTCTGGTCTGGAACACTTCCTAACACTGTTCCCATGGCAACTGCAAGTTCTAATTCATGACCTCTAATGAGTATTCCAATTGCTCCCTACAACACAATTTGTAAGATTAACTTCTCTATGAAAAGTTTGAAGACACTAATGGGGTAATAACAATCGATAAATTGGAAGAAAGACAGACAATAAAATGGCCAAAAGGAAAAAGACAAACAATGATCCACACTACACAGAAAACTATTGATTGAGCAACACAAACCCCACTAAAAACCAGGGGTGAATTCAGTTGCTCCAGAAGGATTAACAGTTCCTGCTCCACTAAAAACCAGGGGTGAATTCATTTGCTCCAGAAGGATTAACAGTTCCTGCCCCACTAAAAACCAGGGGTGAATTCAGTTGCTCCAGAAGGATTAACAGTTCCTGCTCCACTAAAAACCAGGGGTGAATTCATTTGCTCCAGAAGGATTAACAGTTCCTGCCCCACTAAAAACCAGGGGTGAATTCAGTTGCTCCAAAAGGATTAACAGTTCCTGCCCCACTAAAAACCAGGGGTGAATTTGGTTGCTCCAGAAGGATTAACAGTTCCTGCCCCACTAAAAACCAGGGGTGAATTCAGTTGCTCCAGAAGGATTAACAGTTCCTGCCCCACTAAAAACCAGGGGTGAATTTGGTTGCTCCAGAAGGATTAACAGTTCCTGCCCCACTAAAAACCAGGGGTGAATTCAGTTGCTCCAGAAGGATTAACAGTTCCTGCCCCACTAAAAACCAGGGGTGAATTCAGTTGCTCCAGAAGGATAAACAGTTCCTGCCCCACTAAAAACCAGGGGTGAATTCAGTTGCTCCAGAAGGATTAACAGTTCCTGCTCCACTAAAAACCAGGGGTGAATTCAGTTGCTCCAGAAGGATTAACAGTTCCTGCTCCACTAAAAACCAGGGGTGAATTCAGTTGCTCCAGAAGGATTAACAGTTCCTGCTCCACTTGTGACACCACTCAAACCTCCTGATCTTTCCACTAGACATATATCTAATTATAATGATCATGATTAGGGGTTAGGGTTAGGTAGGGTATAATGATCATGATTAGGGGTTAGGGTTAGGGTTAGGTAGGGTATAATGATCATGATTAGAGGTTAGGGTTAGGGTTAGGTAGGGTATAATGATCATGATTAGGGGTTAGGGTTAGGTAGGGAATAATGATCATGATTAGGGGTTAGGGTTAGGTAGGGTATAATGATCATGATTAGGGGTTAGGGTTAGGTAGGGTATAATGATCATGATTAGGGGTTAGGGTTAGGTAGGGTATAATGATCATGATTAGGGGTTAGGGTTAGGGTTAGGTAGGGTATAATGATCATGATTAGGGGTTAGGGTTAGGTAGGGTATAATGATCATGATTAGGGGTTAGGGTTAGGTAGGGTATAATGATCATGATTAGGGGTTAGGGTTAGGTAGGGTATAATGATCATGATTAGCAGTTAGGGTTAGGTAGGGAATAATGATCTTACCACTGTATCATCTACAGACAAGTAACAACAGGCTGACAATATTGGAGAACCATTGTAGAAATACCAATCTGCCAGTCTCTGTACACACTTCTTTAATAACCTGTAGAAAATGTAATCAATTATCATTCCATATATACAATACTATACAATTACAGACTTTTGTATCAGTGAATATGAGTTTTTATTGACCTGTAAAATAATATTGACAGAAGCCAAAGGCTAAGGTCAATATTGGTTTTGCAGGTCAATAAAAACTCATATTCATTGATACAAAATTAAAGTATGTAATTGTTTTATTACATATACTATAATGCTTATGACGTCATCCAGTGAATCTTACTTCCAGCAGGTGATTACCATTATGACATCTTCCAGTGAATCTTACTTCCAGCAGATGATTACCATTATGACATCATCCAGTGAATCTTACTTCCAGCAGGTGATTACCATTATGACATCATCCAGTGAATCTTACTTCCTGCAGGTGATTACCATTATGACATCATCCAGTGAATATTACTTCCAGCAAGTGATTACCATTATGACATCATCCAGTGAATCTTACTTCCTGCAGGTGATTACCATTATGACATCATCCAGTGAATCTTACTTCCAGCAGGTGATTACCATTATGACATCATCCAGTGAATCTTACTTCCTGCAGGTGATTACCATTATGACATCATCCAGTGAATCTTACTTCCTGCAGGTGATTACCATTATGACATCATCCAGTGAATCTTACTTCCAGCAAGTGATTACCATTATGACATCATCCAGTGAATCTTACTTCCAGCAAGTGATTACCATTATGACATCATCCAGTGAATCTTACTTCCAGCAGGTGATTACCATTATGACATCATCCAGTGAATCTTACTTCCTGCAGGTGATTACCATTATGACATCATCCAGTGAATCTTACTTCCAGCAAGTGATTACCATTATGACATCATCCAGTGAATCTTACTTCCTGCAGGTGATTACCATTATGACATCATCCAGTGAATCTTACTTCCAGCAAGTGATTACCATTATGACATCATCCAGTGAATCTTACTTCCAGCAGGTGATTACCATTATGACATCATCCAGTGAATCTTACTTCCTGCAGGTGATTACCAGTATGACATCATCCAGTGAATCTTACTTCCAGCAGGTGATTACCATTATGACATCATCCAGTGAATCTTACTTCCAGCAGGTGATTACCATTATGACGTCATCCAGTGAATCTTACTTCCTGCAGGTGATTACCATTATGACGTCATCCAGTGAATCTTACTTCCTGCAGGTGATTACCATTATGACATCATCCAGTGAATCTTACTTCCTGCAGGTGATTACCATTATGACGTCATCCAGTGAATCTTACTTCCAGCAGGTGATTACCATTATGACATCATCCAGTGAATCTTACTTCCAGCAGGTGATTACCATTATGACGTCATCCAGTGAATCTTACTTCCTGCAGGTGATTACCATTATGACATCATCCAGTGAATCTTACTTCCAGCAGATGATTACCATTATGACATCATCCAGTGAATCTTACTTCCTGCAGGTGATTACCATTATGACATCATCCAGTGAATCTTACTTCCCGCAGGTGATTACTATTATGACGTCATCCAGTGAATCTTACTTCCAGCAGGTGATTACCATTATGACATCATCCAGTGAATCTTACTTCCAGCAGGTGATTACCATTATGACATCATCCAGTGAATCTTACTTCCAGCAGGTGATTACCATTATGACATCATTCAGTGAATCTTACTTCCAGCAGGTGATTACCATTATGACATCATCCAGTGAATCTTACTTCCTGCAGGTGATTACCATTATGACATCATCCAGTGAATCTTACTTCCTGCAGGTGATTACCATTATGACATCATCCAGTGAATCTTACTTCCAGCAGGTGATTACCATTATGACATCATCCAGTGAATCTTACTTCCAGCAGGTGATTACCATTATGACATCATCCAGTGAATCTTACTTCCAGCAGGTGATTACCATTATGACATCATCCAGTGAATCTTACTTCCAGCAGGTGATTACCATTATGACATCATCCAGTGAATCTTACTTCCAGCAGGTGATTACCATTATGACATCATCCAGTGAATCTTACTTCCAGCAGATGATTACCATTATGACATCATCCAGTGAATCTTACTTCCAGCAGGTGATTACCATTATGACATCATCCAGTGAATCTTACTTCCAGCAGGTGATTACCATTATGACATCATCCAGTGAATCTTACTTCCAGCATGTGATTACCATTATGACATCATCCAGTGAATCTTACTTCCAGCAGGTGATTACCATTATGACATCATCCAGTGAATCTTACTTCCAGCAGGTGATTACCATTATGACATCATCCAGTGAATCTTACTTCCAGCAGGTGATTACCATTATGACATCATCCAGTGAATCTTACTTCCAGCAGGTGATTACCATTATGACATCATCCAGTGAATCTTACTTCCAGCAGGTGATTACCATTATGACATCATCCAGTGAATCTTACTTCCTGCAGGTGATTACCATTATGACATCATCAAGTGATTCTTACTTCCAGCAAGTGATTACCATTATGACGTCATCCAGTGAATCTTACTTCCAGCAAGTGATTACCATTATGACGTCATCCAGTGAATCTTACTTCCAGCAGGTGATTACCATTATGTCATCCAGTGAATCTTACTTCCAGCAGGTGATTACCATTATGACATCATCCAGTGAATCTTACTTCCAGCAGGTGATTACCATTGACATCATCCAGTGAATCTTACTTCCTGCAGGTGATTACCATTATGACATCATCCAGTGAATCTTACTTCCAGCAGATGATTACCATTATGACATCATCCAGTGAATCTTACTTCCAGCAGGTGATTACCATTATGACATCATCCAGTGAATCTTACTTCCAGCAGGTGATTACCATTATGACATCATCCAGTGAATCTTACTTCCAGCAGGTGATTACCATTATGACGTCACCCGGTGAATCTTACTTCCAGCAGGTGATTACCATTATGACATCATTCAGTGAATCTTACTTCCAGCAGGTGATTACCATTATGACATCATCCAGTGAATCTTACTTCCCGCAGGTGATTACTATTATGATGTCATCCAGTGAATCTTACTTTCAGCAGGTGATTACCATTATGACATCATCCAGTGAATCTTACTTCCAGCAGGTGATTACCATTATGACATCATCCAGTGAATCTTACTTCCAGCAGGTGATTACCATTATGATATCATTCAGTGAATCTTACTTCCAGCAGGTGATTACCATTATGACATCATCCAGTGAATCTTACTTCCTGCAGGTGATTACCATTATGACATCATCCAGTGAATCTTACTTCCAGCAGGTGATTACCATTATGACATCATCCAGTGAATCTTACTTCCTGCAGGTGATTACCATTATGTCATCATCCAGTGAATCTTACTTCCAGCAGGTGATTACCATTATGACGTCATCCAGTGAATCTTACTTCCAGCAGGTGATTACCATTATGACATCATCCAGTGAATCTTACTTCCAGCAGATGATTACCATTATGACATCATCCAGTGAATCTTACTTCCAGCAAGTGATTACCATTATGACGTCATCCAGTGAATCTTACTTCCAGCAAGTAATTACCATTATGACGTCATCCAGTGAATCTTACTTCCAGCAGATGATTACCATTATGACATCATCCAGTGAATCTTACTTCCAGCAGGTGATTACCATTATGACATCATCCAGTGAATCTTACTTCCTGCAGGTGATTACCATTATGACATCATCCAGTGAATCTTACTTCCAGCAGGTGATTACCATTATGACATCATCCAGTGAATCTTACTTCCAGCAGGTGATTACCATTATGACATCATCCAGTGAATCTTACTTCCAGCAGGTGATTACCATTATGACGTCATCCAGTGAATCTTACTTCCAGCAAGTGATTACCATTATGACGTCATCCAGTGAATCTTACTTCCAGCAAGTGATTACCATTATGACGTCATCCAGTGAATCTTACTTCCTGCATGTGATTACCATTATGACGTCATCCAGTGAATCTTACTTCCAGCAGGTGATTACCATTATGACGTCATCCAGTGAATCTTACTTCCAGCAGGTGATTACCATTATGACATCATCCAGTGAATCTTACTTCCAGCAGGTGATTACCATTATGACGTCATCCAGTGAATCTTACTTCCAGCAGGTGATTACCATTATGACATCATCCAGTGA
The DNA here is from genome assembly GCA_963383655.1 of Bathymodiolus septemdierum. NCBI lineage: Eukaryota > Metazoa > Mollusca > Bivalvia > Mytilida > Modiolidae > Bathymodiolus > Bathymodiolus septemdierum. The sequence continues at coordinate 230,412 of OY726524.1, forward strand.
ATCTTACTTCCAGCAGGTGATTACCATTATGACATCATCCAGTGAATCTTACTTCCAGCAGGTGATTACCATTATGACATCATCCAGTGAATCTTACTTCCAGCAGGTGATTACCATTATGACATCATCCAGTGAATCTTACTTCCAGCAGGTGATTACCATTATGACATCATCCAGTGAATCTTACTTCCTGCAGGTGATTACCATTATGACATCATCCAGTGAATCTTACTTCCAGCAGGTGATTACCATTATGACATCATCCAGTGAATCTTACTTCCTGCAGGTGATTACCATTATGATGTCATCCAGTGAATCTTACTTCCAGCAGGTGATTACCATTATGACATCATCCAGTGAATCTTACTTCCTGCAGGTGATTACCATTATGACATCATCCAGTGAATCTTACTTCCAGCAGGTGATTACCATTATGACATCATCCAGTGAATCCTACTTCCAGCAGGTGATTACCATTATGACATCATCCAGTGAATCTTACTTCCTGCAGGTGATTACCATTATGATGTCATCCAGTGAATCTTACTTCCTGCAGGTGATTACCATTATGACATCATCCAGTGAATCTTGCTTCCAGCAGGTGATTACCATTATGACATCATCCAGTGAATCTTACTTCCAGCAGATGATTACCATTATGACATCATCCAGTGAATCTTACTTCCAGCAGGTGATTACCATTATGACATCATCCAGTGAATCTTACTTCCAGCAGATGATTACCATTATGACATCATCCAGTGAATCTTACTTCCAGCAGGTGATTACCATTATGACATCATCCAGTGAATCTTACTTCCTGCAGGTGATTACCATTATGACATCATCCAGTGAATCTTACTTCCAGCAGGTGATTACCATTATGACGTCATCCAGTGAATCTTACTTCCAGCAGGTGAATACCATTATGATGTCATCCAGTGAATCTTACTTCCAGCAGGTGATTACCATTATGACGTCATCCAGTGAATCTTACTTCCAGCAGGTGATTACCATTATGACATCATCCAGTGAATCTTACTTCCAGCAGGTGATTACCATTATGTCATCCAGTGAATCTTACTTCCAGCAGGTGATTACCATTATGACATCATCCAGTGAATCTTACTTCCAGCAGGTGATTACCATTATGACGTCATCCAGTGAATCTTACTTCCAGCAGGTGATTACCATTATGACATCATCCAGTGAATCTTACTTCCAGCAGGTGATTACCATTATGACATCATCCAGTGAATCTTACTTCCAGCAGGTGATTACCATTATGACATCATCCAGTGAATCTTATTTCCAGCAGGTGATTACCATTATGACATCATCCAGTGAATCTTACTTCCAGCAGGTGATTACCATTATGACATCATCCAGTGAATCTTACTTCCAGCAGGTGATTACCATTATGTCATCCAGTGAATCTTACTTCCAGCAGGTGATTACCATTATGACATCATCCAGTGAATCTTACTTCCAGCAGATGATTACCATTATGACATCATCCAGTGAATCTTACTTTCAGCAGGTGATTACCATTATGACATCATCCAGTGAATCTTACTTCCTGCAGGTGATTACCATTATGACATCATCCAGTGAATCTTACTTCCTGCAGGTGATTACCATTATGACATCATCCAGTGAATCTTACTTCCAGCAGGTGATTACTATTATGACATCATCCAGTGAATCTTACTTCCAGCAGGTGAATACCATTATGATGTCATCCAGTGAATCTTACTTCCAGCAGGTGATTACCATTATGACATCATCCAGTGAATCTTACTTCCAGCAGGTGATTACCATTATGACATCATCCAGTGAATCTTACTTCCAGCAGGTGATTACCATTATGACATCATCCAGTGAATCTTACTTCCAGCAGGTGATTACCATTATGACGTCATCCAGTGAATCTTACTTCCAGCAGGTGATTACCATTATGACATCATCCAGTGAATCTTACTTCCTGCAGGTGATTACCATTATGACATCATCCAGTGAATCTTACTTCCAGCAGGTGATTACCATTATGTCATCCAGTGAATCTTACTTCCAGCAGGTGATTACCATTATGACATCATCCAGTGAATCTTACTTCCAGCAGGTGATTACCATTATGTCATCCAGTGAATCTTACTTCCAGCAGGTGATTACCATTATGACATCATCCAGTGAATCTTACTTCCAGCAGGTGATTACCATTATGTCATCCAGTGAATCTTACTTCCAGCAGGTGATTACCATTATGACATCATCCAGTGAATCTTACTTCCAGCAGGTGATTACCATTATGATGTCATCCAGTGAATCTTACTTCCAGCAGGTGATTACCATTATGACATCATCCAGTGAATCTTACTTCCAGCAGGTGATTACCATTATGTCATCCAGTGAATCTTACTTCCAGCAGGTGATTACCATTATGACATCATCCAGTGAATCTTACTTCCAGTAGGTGATTACCATTATGTCATCCAGTGAATCTTACTTCCTGCAGGTGATTACCATTATGACATCATCCAGTGAATCTTACTTCCAGCAGGTGATTACCATTATGACGTCATCCAGTGAATCTTACTTCCAGTAGGTGATTACCATTATGTCATCCAGTGAATCTTACTTCCAGCAGGTGATTACCATTATGACATCATCCAGTGAATCTTACTTCCAGTAGGTGATTACCATTATGTCATCCAGTGAATCTTACTTCCAACAGGTGATTACCATTATGACATCATCCAGTGAATCTTACTTCCAGCAGGTGATTACCATTATGTCATCCAGTGAATCTTACTTCCAGCAGGTGATTACCATTATGACATCATCCAGTGAATCTTACTTCCAGCAGGTGATTACCATTATGTCATCCAGTGAATCTTACTTCCAGCAGGTGATTACCATTATGACGTCATCCAGTGAATCTTACTTCCAGCAGGTGATTACCATTATGACATCATCCAGTGAATCTTACTTCCAGCAGGTGATTACCATTATGACGTCATCCAGTGAATCTTACTTCCAGCAGGTGATTACCATTATGACATCATCCAGTGAATCTTACTTCCTGCAGGTGATTACCATTATGACATCATCCAGTGAATCTTACTTCCAGCAGGTGATTACCATTATGACATCATCCAGTGAATCTTACTTCCAGCAGGTGATTACCATTATGACGTCATCCAGTGAATCTTACTTCCAGCAGGTGATTACCATTATGACATCATCCAGTGAATCTTACTTCCTGCAGGTGATTACCATTATGACATCATCCAGTGAATCTTACTTCCAGCAGGTGATTACCATTATGACATCATCCAGTGAATCTTACTTCCTGCAGGTGATTACCATTATGATGTCATCCAGTGAATCTTACTTCCAGCAGGTGATTACCATTATGACATCATCCAGTGAATCTTACTTCCAGCAGGTGATTACCATTATGACATCATCCAGTGAATCTTACTTCCTGCAGGTGATTACCATTATGATGTCATCCAGTGAATCTTACTTCCAGCAGGTGATTACCATTATGACATCATCCAGTGAATCTTACTTCCAGCAGGTGATTACCATTATGACGTCATCCAGTGAATCTTACTTCCAGCAGGTGATTACCATTATGACGTCATCCAGTGAATCTTACTTCCAGCAGGTAATTACCATTATGACATCATCCAGTGAATATTACTTCCAGCAGGTGATTACCATTATGACATCATCCAGTGAATCTTACTTCCTGCAGGTGATTACCATTATGACATCATCCAGTGAATCTTACTTCCAGCAGGTGATTACCATTATGACATCATCCAGTGAATCTTACTTCCAGCAGATGATTACCATTATGACATCATCCAGTGAATATTACTTCCAGCAGGTGATTACCATTATGACATCATCCAGTGAATCTTACTTCCTGCAGGTGATTACCATTATGACATCATCCAGTGAATCTTACTTCCAGCAGGTGATTACCATTATGACATCATCCAGTGAATCTTACTTCCAGCAGATGATTACCATTATGACATCATCCAGTGAATATTACTTCCAGCAGGTGAATACCATTATTTATTGACTTCTAGACTTTACTTAGCTAAAGTACGCATATTTAAAGTCATTATGTAATAATAATGTTTTCCGGTTGCTGACTGATTTTGTCTGTTTATATACTTATGAGTTTTGACTTTCCGTTGGTAAGATTGTTCGGAGTTCGGTAATTTTGTTATTACCCTTACTTACTGGCAATAATAAAACAATTGACAATGTTAACAAAGCCTGAAAAAAATATCTATATTTTTCATTCACAAATGTTTTCTTGCTAGCCATACAACAAACTATCTGTAGATGAGATTTCAACAAAGTCAATGGTGCATGTAAATTAGGTCACTGCTGTATGACAGGTAGATAACAGAATTAAAGCACAGATAATGACCAGTTCTGGTTTATGAGTCATATTTTTAATGGGGAAATGAGCCAAGTGACAATTAAATCTCATAATTAGCCAAGTTAATTAAATGACTGAGGAATTGTGACTAAAGGGACAGATGTGGTATTTCTAAACAAATTGAACATCTTGGTCTTACTAAGCAATATACTGTTCTCTTGGAAACAATGAAAACCAACTTTAGCCACTTTTTCACTTGATGTTTTTATAATCATTACAATCAACAACCCAAACGAAAAGAAGGTACCAGCTGATGGTCACATCACACATATCTAATAAATTGACAAAAATTATGAATTAGCTAACATACTTGTCTTCCTGTTTAGAGAATCGTGATGAATTAGCTAACATACTTGTCTTCCTGTTTAGAGAATCATGATGAATTAGCTAACATACTTGTCTTCCTGTTTAGAGAATCATGATGAATTAGCTAACATACTTGTCTTCCTGTTTAGAGGGTTTATCTAACATACTTGTCTTCCTGTTTAGAGGGTTTATCTAACATACTTGTCTTCATGTTTAGTAACTCGAATAATACTGCGCCCTCTATCGGCACTATCACTGGATGAGGGCTTGAACTCTCCTTGTGATAAAAACATGTCAGCTGCTCTCTGAAAGAGAGAGCCAATCAGCGATGATTATTTGCCGAGTATGCGCAAGGCGGTTCTTTCAATTTCCGGTAATGTTTACAAACAACAAGAAATGGAGATCGACAAGTTGATTAACGATGTTTAATTCATTATTTAGTTTTCCTACATTTCTTCTCTTTTCACCTTTTAGATTAGTAAGGTCAAACACGTTGGTATAATGAAAACATTTGACACCTGAACGCTCCATTGCCCTTTGTTTACAAACATTTCTTAAGCTCCTCCTTCTCTTAGTGCCAAAAGTCACCACGTGCAGTTTATACCCAGAATGCATTGCTAATTTGAAGCTTCCGATTGACACGTTTTATCGAGAAAGTCGTTCAGGCGTTAATATAGCAAAACGTAATATAACGACTGGATTATTTGGGTTACCTGTTTAGAGGGTTTATCTAACATATTTGTCTTCCTGTTTAGAGGGTTTATCATGATGAATTAGCTAACATACTTGTTTTCCTGTTTAGAGGGTTTATCATGATGAATTAGCTAACATACTTGTCTTCCTGTTCAAAGGGATTATTAAGATGAACAAGATGAACTGTGAGCTAATGCTCACTTATGATACCCCTGCATATATGTGCAATGTGCATAAAAACCAACTAAGTCGGCAAACAGGAAGTAGGAATCTGTCGGGTCCAAAAACGTTTTCCACTATATGGCATACCTATATGAAGCTTGTGACTAAATATTAGATTTCTGCCATCAATAGTTGTGAGAAAAATGCGATGAAAAATATCTTGGACGGACGGACGGATGGACAGAGGTAAAACAGTATACTCCCCTCCGGTGGAGCGGGGGTATAATTAGCTAACATACTTGTTTTCCTGTTTAGAGGGCTCATCATGATGAATTAGCTAACATACTTGTTTTCCTGTTTTAGAGGGTTTATCTAACATACTTGTCTTCCTGTTTAGAGGGTTTATCTAACATACTTGTCTTCCTGTTTAGAGGGTTTATCTAACATATTTGTCTTCCTGCTTAGAGGGCTTAGCTAACATACTTGTCTTCCTGTTTAGAGGGTTTATCTAACATACTTGTCTTCCTGTTTAGAGGGTTTATCTAGCATACTTGTCTGCCTGCTTAGAGGGCTTAGCTAACATACTTGTCTTCCTGTTTAGAGGGTTTATCTAACATATTTGTCTTCCTGTTTAGAGGGCTTAGCTAACATACTTGTCTTCCTGTTTAGAGGGTTTATCTAACATATTTGTCTTCCTGTTTAGAGGGTTTATCTAACATATTTGTCTTCCTGTTTAGAGGGTTAATCATGATGAATTAGCTAACATACTTGTCTTCCTGTTTAGAGGTTATATCTAACATACTTGTCTTCCTGTTTAGAGGGTTTATCTAGCATACTTGTCTGCCTGCTTAGAGGGCTTAGCTAACATACTTGTCTTCCTGTTTAGAGGGTTTATCTAACATATTTGTCTTCCTGTTTAGAGGGTTTATCTAACATATTTGTCTTCCTGTTTAGAGGGTTAATCATGATGAATTAGCTAACATACTTGTCTTCCTGTTTAGAGGTTATATCTAACATACTTGTCTTCCTGTTTAGAGGGTTTATCTAACATACTTGTCTTCCTGTTTAGAGGGTTTATCTAACATACTTGTCTTCCTGTTTAGAGAGTTTATCTGTTCCATTAGATAATCCTGAAGTGGAGCAAGAATTTTGTTGTGGCAAAAAAGTGCCTTCACATGCCACCTGAGCAGTCAATACTGCCTCAAACATCTGTCCTCTATTGGTGAAGTTATTTATCAATAATTCGGTGTCACCAATAGCAACACCAAATGGCACAACCTCGTCACTTTCCTCTCTAACCAATCTTGATGCATATCTACAATAAATATAAATTAAACAAATAAGAAATCAAATTTGGAAGACCCTTAATGACCCTGACCTTATAAGTAACTTTCCAACCGCATCAGTGGTGTAATGGTTAGCATGCTCGCCTCGAGTGGGATAGATTGTGGGATCAAGCTCCGATCGGGTCAAACCAAAGACTATAAAATTGGTATTTGTTACTTCTCAGCTAAGCATGCAGCATTAAGGAGAAAGAGCAAAGAGTGGTGGGCTCAGAATCAGGATAATGTGTCTGAGTGGGGCGACATATCTATCATCAGATTGTTGTTTCAGTGAGCAAGCACTATAAAAATCCAACCAAGCATGTTGGTCTGGTACAAAACTGACCTCATCATCATCTCATTGAAAATTAATTTGTTCTCGCCATTTATAGCTGAAAAATTGCTGAGTTGGCATTAAACAACAATCACTCATTCACTCATTGTATATAACTTTCCAATGATTTGCTGGTGAGGAAATTAAGCTATTGAGAACTTACTGGTAGACATACAGACATACAGACGTACAGACACACAGACGTACCGACGTACAGATGTACCAACGTACAGACAGAGACATACAGACGTAGACATACAGACGTAGACGTACAGACATACAGACGTACAGATGCACAGACATAGACATATAGACATATAGATGTACAGACATAGACGTACAGACATATAGACATACAGACATACAGACGTACAGACATACAGACATAGAGACATACAGATGTTCAGACATACAGACATAGACATACAGATGTACAGACATACAGACGTAGACATACAGATGTACAGACGTACAGACATAGACATACAGATGTACAGACACAGATGTACAGACATACAGACGTAGACACAGATGTACAGACGTAGACATACAGATGTACAGACAGAGATGTACAAACGTACAGACATACAGACGTACAGACATACAGACGTACAGACGTACAGACGTACAGACATACAGACACAGACGTACAGACATGGATAAAATTAATGTGCCTGATGCCTAGTACTGGGGGATAATCAACAATTCCACCAATATCAACAAAACTAACAAATACCTCTCACCTCAAACCAGTGAACACAAAACTAACAAATACCTCTCACCTCAAACCAGTGAACACAAAAAGACCATATGTCAATGGATATACAGAGGGCACATCATGTTTTTTACATTTCCCACTATTCTGTCACGGAAATTAATCCTTTCCATGATGGCTCCGTCGCGGAAAACACGACGGAACAGGTAAACTGATATTTTTCATCCGCGGTGGTATCATCGTGGAAAGGATTAACTTTTATTATACATGTGTTTTTTCCAAGAAATAGCATGGAAATCATTGTGGGAAAGATTAATATATGTGTGTTGAACACGATGCGCATAGCGTGGAAATCATCGTGGAAGAGATTAATATATGTGTGGTGAACACGATATAGCGTGGAAATCATCACGATATATCGTGGAACATATTTTTAAAAGGTTTAATATGCCCAACATTAATATTTATTTGGAGTGCATAAGCTTCCTAAAATTATATACATGAGAGTATTTACAGTGTGCATTTTCATAGATGTCACAATGAAGCGTAGAAATTAATTATGAGACAAACAGATAATTATTTGTACAGAATATATGATTTTGTTCATCATATATGATATTGTCATTAATTTACCGAAGTGTATGAAAATTGGGCATTTCAAATATAGAGTTCTTTTTCTTATTTTGTAAGTTTATATAAAAAGGGAAACATTTTATGTTTTCTTGTCAATTTGGCGTAGTATAATAGAAAAAAACCCATTGTAGCGGTGGTCACCGGGTGAATACAAAAAATGTTTCGGAAACATCCCGGTTTACATAATTTCTGTCAAAGTTTTATTCAAGATAGACAAGAAGTTCAGCGGTGCGTCTAAGCACCGCTAAGACCGTCTTAGTGCACTAAGATTCTAAAAATAAAAACTGCTACTAAGGACATGAAGGAATGTTTTTTTTTGTGCATAATGATCTGTTAAGATGAAAAATATATTATTTAAAACCTTAATTGTGAATTTTGATGGAAAAAAGTTATGTTATAAGGGAGTTATAACAAATTTAATCGGCACGTGTCGTCTATCACCGTTTTAGTTTATTACCTGTTGATTAACCATTTTACCTGGTTGATTGGCAATCAATCCCGAACAAATAAAACAATCAGATTGTTTGATCTTCCTGATTAAAGCTATTTATTAAACAATCCTAAGTCAGACAAATGTAAGAGCTTGGTAACTCTTTCTTTCAAGCTATTTTACAAAAGAAAAATAAAGGTTAATTACTGATACTGTATGTTTTGTTTTTTTGTTGTACGGAAATAGTACAATAAGGTGTTGTGTTTATTTAGCATTTTTGAGTAATAACATAATTTTATAATGGTTTGAAAATTTCTTTTTGTATTCATTACAAACATACTTTCATACGAAAAAGCTAGCTTTTTCATGAATTTTGAAATCTACTCGAAGACAATGTGATAGTCTTGTGCTGATGACTTTCCCATTGCATGGATCTTAACGCTCATACAGTAGTATTACAAGAATGGAGTGCCCTAACCATCTTGGAAAAATATCTTTGCTTTAAGACAATTTTTTTGTGGAAACAAATTTGGTGCCTCAAAGGAGTGTGTACATAATAGTCCAGTCAATTTACGAAAAACACGGAACAAATTGCAAAATAAATTAAAAAAATATATATAAAAAGTAGCCTATTATCTTTATATATACATGTTTAAAGAAATATAAAAAGTCGCCACAAAAATAACTAGGAAGAACTGTTTTAGATACCTAAAACTTATAACTTATGTCTCCCCTTAATGCAGCCATCTGTACAACAATAAGTTACACATTATGAGTTGAATGATACTATTTAAAAAACAATTATTTTACCTTGAGGTCAAAGGTCAAGGTCCCACGAAGGTCATTATGGTACGCGACACACCGCCTTATGGTCATGCACCCACATACCAAATATCATTGACCTATCTCGAAAGACAAAAATGTTATGGTCCGGAAAAGAAAATACTATTTAAAAAACAATTATTTGACCTTGAGGTCAAAGGTCAAGGTCCCACAAAGGTCATTACTGTACGCGACACACCGCCTTATGGTCATGCACCCACATACCAAATAAAATTGACCTATCTGGAAAGACAAAAAAGTTATGGTCTGGACAAGCTTCGCTGAGAAGAAGCAGAAGAAGTGGAAACAGAAGAAGCGGAAGCAGAAGAAGCGGAAGAAAAAATCAGACTAAAACAATATGTCTCCCTTCGTTCGAAGGTGAGACATAATTAGTTGAAATGCATGAATTTAATCACGAAAAATTAATGAGCTCCGTACAATGTATATATCAATATACAGAAAAATAAATACATTTTTCCAGAACGACATATTTTGATAAAACGCTCCTTAAACATGATTACTTTACAAAATAAACATTCAATTGCTCTAAAACTTTAAATATATGCTACCATAGGCATAGCACAATTTCAATAAATGTAAACAAAATGCAGATAAAACCATCGAAAATGTCGTTTTATAAGTAACCATTTTTTTTTCTGAAAATTACGACATCCCGGTTTACATAATTACTGTCAAAGTTTTATTCCTGTGTAAAAAATGTGAATAACTTTCATCAGGTATGCTCGAGGTTATAAAAAATTGGAACGCTAAATTAGTGGTTAGGAGTTGGAAAGGATAGCCAAAATCGGGATGCATAATGTTTCCTATCCATTTTGTCGTTTCCCACTTTTTTGTTGGTTGATTGTTCGTTTTTTTTTTAAATAAAAGGTTTTGCTTTTGTGTAAAATGTAGTTTTTATTTAACAGGATAGTGTCTGAATTGATATTATTTATCTGTACAATAATACAGGAAATAATCACACCGTGGTTCTGACAACTGACATTTTTCGATAAAAAGTCACAATTTGTAATTTAAAAAAATCTACTAGTATTTTAATTATTTACAATGAAAACTTTATTGGACAAAAATCCACATTTTTAAATATATGTTGAAATTTAAATTTATTGAAAACGTATTTTTTTAATGAAAATTAAGTAACACACATTTCATATACTAAACATAACTTGGGTCATATATCAATTAAAAAAAGACAGTTTAAAAATCGGTCTTATAAGTATTAGTTTAAATAATGGTATTGTGATTGATATTTCTGTCATAAAAATCGTAAATTAATCAAACAGAATTTGCAGTCTTACATGTAGCAATCAGTAAATGTCAAATAAAAAAATAATAAAGACGTGTAAGGCTAACCAGGAAGGATCCAAAATTCAAATAATAACGGAAAAACCATCTAATAAAGAGATAATTAAAAAAAACAATGGTCATTGAATTAACATCGTAGTCTTAAGCAAACTATAATTAAAAAAAGGATTAACTTTTATTTTTCCGCATACAGGTGAAATGTGTATTGTGACATTCTATTGTTATTACATTTTTAACGCAAAATATTTATTGTGACTTTTTGTCCTATAAAAATTGTGACTTTATGTCCCGTGACTCTTTGTCCGTTTACAGTTTCCGACAAGGATATTTGTATATGTACTGCATGAATGAAAGTGTCAGCCTTGATCACATTATACAAATGCGGTTTATCAAATATTCAGACCTTTCAAGAAATAAACTTTACTATCTATTGCAAATGTAAACTAAAGCCTTGGAGATATTTCCAAAATTCTCCAACAGCAATAAATTACAGACAAACACATTTTCAAATTGTATTGTAGAAAGTCAATTAGTTAGGCTAATTGTTATATTACACGGAATAGTAAACGTGATGGGGGAATCATTCTTTGAAGATAATCTTTGGAAGCTCTAGATAAGCAATTACCGAATTTTTAAAATGCATGTATATATATATTTAAATGTCAGCTTTTACTCCTTTAATTTCAGTACAAACAACAAATAAATTCAAAAACTGTTACAATCTACACAGACAAAAACTGTTACAATCTACACAGACAAAAACTGTTACAATCTACACAGACAAAAACTGTTACAATCTACACAGACAAAAACTGTTACAATCTACACAGACAAAAACTGTTACAATCTACCCTGACAAAAACTGTTACAATCTACACAGACAAAAACTGTTACAATCTACCCTGACAAAAACTGTTACAATCTACACAGACAAAAACTGTTACAATCTACCCTGACAAAAACTGTTACAATCTACACAGACAAAAACTGTTACAATCTACACAGACAAAAACTGTTACAATCTACCCTGACAAAAACTGTTACAATCTACACAGACAAAAACTGTTACAATCTACCCTGACAAAAACTGTTACAATCTACACAGACAAAAAACTGTTACAATCTACACAGACAAAAACTGTTACAATCTACCCTGACAAAAACTGTTACAATCTACCCTGACAAAAACTGTTACAATCTACCCTGACAAAAACTGTTACAATCTACACAGACAAAAACTGTTACAATCTACCCTGACAAAAACTGTTACAATCTACACAGACAAAAACTGTTACAATCTACCCTGACAAAAACTGTTACAATCTACCCTGACAAAAACTGTTACAATCTACCCTGACAAAAACTGTTACAATCTACACAGACAAAAACTGTTACAATCTACCCTGACAAAAACTGTTACAATCTACACAGACAAAAACTGTTACAATCTACCCTGACAAAAACTGTTACAATCTACACAGACAAAAACTGTTACAATCTACACAGACAAAAACTGTTACAATCTACCCTGACAAAAACTGTTACAATCTACACAGACAAAAACTGTTACAATCTACCCTGACAAAAACTGTTACAATCTACCCTGACAAAAACTGTTACAATCTACACAGACAAAAACTGTTACAATCTACCCTGACAAAAACTGTTACAATCTACCCTGACAAAAACTGTTACAATCTACACAGACAAAAACTGTTACAATCTACCCTGACAAAAACTGTTACAATCTACACAGACAAAAACTGTTACAATCTACCCTGACAAAAACTGTTACAATCTACCCTGACAAAAACTGTTACAATCTACCCTGACAAAAACTGTTACAATCTACACAGACAAAAACTGTTACAATCTACCCTGACAAAAACTGTTACAATCTACACAGACAAAAACTGTTACAATCTACCCTGACAAAAACTGTTACAATCTACACAGACAAAAACTGTTACAATCTACACAGACAAAAACTGTTACAATCTACCCTGACAAAAACTGTTACAATCTACACAGACAAAAACTGTTACAATCTACACAGACAAAAACTGTTACAATCTACCCTGACAAAAACTGTTACAATCTACACAGACAAAAACTGTTACAATCTACACAGACAAAAACTGTTACAATCTACCCTGACAAAAACTGTTACAATCTACACAGACAAAAACTGTTACAATCTACCCTGACAAAAACTGTTACAATCTACCCTGACAAAAACTGTTACAATCTACACAGACAAAAACTGTTACAATCTACCCTGACAAAAACTGTTACAATCTACACAGACAAAAACTGTTACAATCTACCCTGACAAAAACTGTTACAATCTACACAGACAAAAACTGTTACAATCTACCCTGACAAAAACTGTTACAATCTACACAGACAAAAACTGTTACAATCTACCCTGACAAAAACTGTTACAATCTACCCTGACAAAAACTGTTACAATCTACACAGACAAAAACTGTTACAATCTACCCTGACAAAAACTGTTACAATCTACCCTGACAAAAACTGTTACAATCTACCCTGACAAAAACTGTTACAATCTACACAGACAAAAACTGTTACAATCTACCCTGACAAAAACTGTTACAATCTACACAGACAAAAACTGTTACAATCTACCCTGACAAAAACTGTTACAATCTACACAGACAAAAACTGTTACAATCTACACAGACAAAAACTGTTACAATCTACCCTGACAAAAACTGTTACAATCTACACAGACAAAAACTGTTACAATCTACACAGACAAAAACTGTTACAATCTACCCTGACAAAAACTGTTACAATCTACACAGACAAAAACTGTTACAATCTACACAGACAAAAACTGTTACAATCTACCCTGACAAAAACTGTTACAATCTACACAGACAAAAACTGTTACAATCTACCCTGACAAAAACTGTTACAATCTACCCTGACAAAAACTGTTACAATCTACACAGACAAAAACTGTTACAATCTACCCTGACAAAAACTGTTACAATCTACACAGACAAAAACTGTTACAATCTACACAGACAAAAACTGTTACAATCTACCCTGACAAAAACTGTTACAATCTACCCTGACAAAAACTGTTACAATCTACCCTGACAAAAACTGTTACAATCTACCCTGACAAAAACTGTTACAATCTACCCTGACAAAAACTGTTACAATCTACCCTGACAAAAACTGTTACAATCTACCCTGACAAAAACTGTTACAATCTACCCTGACAAAAACTGTTACAATCTACCCTGACAAAAACTGTTACAATCTACCCTGACAAAAACTGTTACAATCTACCCTGACAAAAACTGTTACAATCTACCCTGACAAAAACTGTTACAATCTACCCTGACAAAAACTGTTACAATCTACCCTGACAAAAACTGTTACAATCTACCCTGACAAAAACCGTTACAATCTACCCTGACAAAAACTGTTACAATCTACCCTGACAAAAACTGTTACAATCTACCCTGACAAAAACTGTTACAATCTACCCTGACAAAAACCGTTACAATCTACCCTGACAAAAACTGTTACAATCTACCCTGACAAAAACTGTTACAATCTACCCTGACAAAAACCGTTACAATCTACCCTGACAAAAACTGTTACAATCTACCCTGACAAAAACTGTTACAATCTACCCTGACAAAAACTGTTACAATCTACCCTGACAAAAACTGTTACAATCTACCCTGACAAAAACTGTTACAATCTACCCTGACAAAAACTGTTACAATCTACCCTGACAAAAACTGTTACAATCTACCCTGACAAAAACTGTTACAATCTACCCTGACAAAAACTGTTACAATCTACCCTGACAAAAACTGTTACAATCTACCCTGACAAAAACTGTTACAATCTACCCTGACAAAAACTGTTACAATCTACCCTGACAAAAACTGTTACAATCTACCCTGACAAAAACCGTTACAATCTACCCTGACAAAAACTGTTACAATCTACCCTGACAAAAACTGTTACAATCTACCCTGACAAAAACTGTTACAATCTACCCTGACAAAAACCGTTACAATCTACCCTGACAAAAACTGTTACAATCTACCCTGACAAAAACTGTTACAATCTACCCTGACAAAAACTGTTACAATCTACCCTGACAAAAACCGTTACAATCTACCCTGACAAAAACTGTTACAATCTACCCTGACAAAAACTGTTACAATCTACCCTGACAAAAACTGTTACAATCTACCCTGACAAAAACCGTTACAATCTACCCTGACAAAAACTGTTACAATCTACCCTGACAAAAACTGTTACAATCTACCCTGACAAAAACTGTTACAATCTACCCTGACAAAAACCGTTACAATCTACCCTGATAATAGAGACTGAATGATTGGCGAAATTAATACATGTATTTTCAAATATGTGTATTTGTTTTTTTTAAACATACGATTTACGCAATTCCATCACTTCAATCAATTATTTATTTTTATGTAAATAATTTGATCTGCAATAAATGCATGCACTTGAAACTCAATACGATAACAGGATTAATTTAATCTTATTGCAAGTAGATTTTATTTGGTAAACAAACAATCTTTCTAAGATTATTATACAAATGTGTTTATTTAACAATCAGTTGTAAATTACGTACATCACACTTTTCAAGTTCCGTTGAACGTGTTACATTACTCCCAAAATGATGTAACAAGAGCTTTCAACATCAAATCAAGTCAAATTCATTTTTTTAAACGATTACACAAAATATGCATGTGCTGTGTACCAATCCATGAAGTGCTGTCGTGTTTTCCGCGACGGATTTCCACGACAATCCACCACATATCATGGGTTCCCACTATATAGCGTGTTCCGTGACGGAAAACACGCAATACCACGCTGGGGATTGAAAAAACACGCCCACGATATGTAGTGAAAAATTGTGGGAAATGTAAAAAACACGCTGTTCCCTCTGTATAGGTAAATATAAATACTTTAACTTTGTTAACAATATCAACAAAACTAACAACTACAGTCAAACCTGCCTTAGCAACCACTTCTATTAAGTTACAGTCCAACCTGCCTTAGCAACCACCTCTATTAAGTTACAGTCAAACCTGTCTTAGCAACCACTTCTATTAAGTTACAGTCAAACCTGCCTTAGCAACCACCTCTATTAAGTTACAGTCAAACCTGTCTTAGCAACCACTTCTATTAAGTTACAGTCAAACCTGCCTTAGGAACCACCTCTATTAAGTTACAGTCAAACCTGCCTTAGCAACCACCTCTATTAAGTTACAGTCAAACCTGCCTTAGCAACCACCTCTATTAAGTTAGTCAAACCTGCCTTAGCAACCACCTCTATTAAGTTAGTCAAACCTGCCTTAGCAACCACCTCTATTATGTTACAGTCAAACCTGTCTTAGCAACCACCTCTATTAAGTTACAGTCAAACCTGTCTTAGCAACCACCTCTATTAAGTTAGTCAAACCTGCCTTAGCAACCACCTCTATTAAGTTACAGTTAAACCTGCCTTAGCAACAACCTCTATTAAGTTACAGTCAAACCTGCCTTAGCAAACATCTGTATTAAGTTACAGTCAAACCTGCCTTAGCAATCACCTCTTAAGTTACAGTCAAACCTGCCTTAGCAACCACCTCTATTAAGCTACAGTCAAACCTGCCTTAGTAACCACCTCTATTAAGTTACAGTCAAACCTGCCTTAGCAACCACCTCTATTAAGTTACAGTCAAACCTGCCTTAGCAACCACCTCTATTAAGCTAGTCAAACCTGCCTTAGCAACCACCTCTATTAGGCTAGTAAAACCTGTCTTAGCAACCACCTCTATTAAGCTAGTCAAACCTGCCTTAGCAACCACCTCTTAAGTTACAGTCAAACCTGCCTTAGCAACCACCTCTATCAAGTTACAGTCAAACCTGCCTTAACAACCACCTCTATTAAGCTACATCCAAACCTGCCTTAGCAACCACCTCTATTAAGTTACAGTCAAACCTGCCTTAGCAAACACCTCTATTAAGTTACAGTCAAACCTGCCTTAGCAACCACCTCTTAAGTTAGTCAAACCTGCCTTAGCAACCACCTCTATTAAGCTAGTCAAACCTGCCTTAGTAACCACCTCTATTAAGTTATTCAAACCTGCATTAGCAATCACCTCTATTAAGTTACAATCAAACCTGCCTTAGCAACCACCTCTATTAAGTTATTCAAACCTGCATTAGCAATCACCTCTATTAAGTTACAATCAAACCTGCCTTAGCAACCACCTCTATTAAGTTAGTCAAACCTGCCTTAGCAACCACCTCTATTAAGTTACAGTCAAACCTGCCTTAGCAACCACCTTTATTAAGCTAGTCAAATCTGCCTTAGCAACCACCTCTATTAAGTTACAGTCAAACCTGCCTTAGCAACCACCTCTATTAAGCTACAGTCAAACCTGCCTTAGCAACCACCTCTATTAAGTTAGTCAAACCTGCCTTAGCAACCACCTCTATTAAGTTAGTCAAACCTGTCTTAGCAACCACCTCTATTAAGTTACAGTCAAACCTGTCTTAGCAACCACCTCTATTAAGTTAGTCAAACCTGTCTTAGCAACCATCTCTATTAAGTTAGTCAAACCTGCCTTAGCAACCACCTCCATTAAGTTAGTCAAACCTGCCTTAGCAACCACCTCTATTAAGTTACAGTCAAACCTGCCTTAGCAACCACCTCTTAAGTTACAGTCAAACCTGCCTTAGCAACCACCTCTATTAAGCTACAGTCAAACCTGCCTTAGTAACCACCTCTATTAATTACAGTCAAACCTGCCTTAGCAACCACCTATATTAAGTTAGTCAAACCTGCCTTAGCAACCACCTCTATTAAGCTACAGTCAAACCTGCCTTAGAAACCACCTCTATTAAGTTAGTCAAACCTGCCTTAGCAACCACCTCTATCAAGTTACAGTCAAACCTGCCTTAGCAACCACCTCTATTAAGCCACATCCAAACCTGCCTTAGCAACCACCTCTATTAAGTTACAGTCAAACCTGCCTTAGCAACCACCTCTATCAAGTTACATCCAAACCTGCCTTAGCAACCACCTCTATTAAGTTAGTCAAACCTGCCTTAGCAACCACCTCTATTAAGTTAGTCAAACCTGCCTTAGCAACCACCTCTATTAAATTAGTCAAACCTGCCTTAGCAACCACTTCTATCAAACTAGTCAAACCTGCCTTAGCAACCACCTGTATTAAGTTACAATCAAACCTGCCTTAGCAACCACCTCTATTAAGCTAGTCAAACCTGCCTTAGCAACCACCTCTATTAAGTTACAGTCAAACCTGCCTTAGCAACTACCTTTATTAAGCTACAGTCAAATCTGCCTTAGCAACCACCTCTATTAAGTTACAGTCAAACCTGCCTTAGCAACCACCGCTATCAAGTTACAATCAAACCTGCCTTAGCAACCACCTCTATTAAGCTACATCCAAACCTGCCTTAGCAACCACCTCTATTAAGTTACAGTCAAACCTGCCTTAGCAACCACCTCTATTAAGTTACAGTCAAACCTGCCTTAGCAACCACCTCTATTAAGTTAGTCAAACCTGTCTTAGCAACCACCTCTATTAAGTTACAGTCAAACCTGTCTTAGCAACCACCTCTATTAAGTTAGTCAAACCTGTCTTAGCAACCACCTCTATTAAGTTACAGTCAAACCTGTCTTAGCAACCACCTCTATTAAGTTAGTCAAACCTGCCTTAGCAACCACCTCCATTAAGTTAGTCAAACCTGCCTTAGCAACCACCTCTATTAAGTTACAGTCAAACCTGCCTTAGCAACCACCTCTTAAGTTACAGTCAAACCTGCCTTAGCAACCACCTCTATTAAGCTACAGTCAAACCTGCCTTAGTAACCACCTCTATTAATTACAGTCAAACCTGCCTTAGCAACCACCTATATTAAGTTAGTCAAACCTGCCTTAGCAACCACCTCTATTAAGCTAGTCAAACCTGCCTTAGCAACCACCTTTATTAAGTTACAGTCAAACATGTCTTAGCAACCACCTCTATTAAGCTACAGTCAAACCTGCCTTAGAAACCACCTCTATTAAGTTAGTCAAACCTGCCTTAGCAACCACCTCTATCAAGTTACAGTCAAACCTGCCTTAGCAACCACCTCTATTAAGCCACATCCAAACCTGCCTTAGCAACCACCTCTATTAAGTTACAGTCAAACCTGCCTTAGCAACCACCTCTATAAAGTTACATCCAAACCTGCCTTAGCAACCACCTCTATTAAGTTACAGTCAAACCTGCCTTAGCAACCACCTCTATTAAGTTAGTCAAACCTGCCTTAGCAACCACCTCTATTAAATTAGTCAAACCTGCCTTAGCAACCACTTCTATTAAACTAGTCAAACCTGCCTTAGCAACCACCTGTATTAAGTTACAATCAAACTGCCTTAGCAACCACCTCTATTAAGCTAGTCAAACCTGCCTTAGCAACCACCTCTATTAAGATACAGTCAAACCTGCCTTAGCAACTACCTTTATTAAGCTAGTCAAATCTGCCTTAGCAACCACCTCTATTAAGTTACAGTCAAACCTGCCTTAGCAACCACCGCTATCAAGTTACAATCAAACCTGCCTTAGCAACCACCTCTATTAAGCTACATCCAAACCTGCCTTAGCAACCACCTCTATTAAGTTACAGTCAAACCTGCCTTAGCAACCACCTCTATTAAGTTACAGTCAAACCTGCCTTAGCAACCACCTCTATTAAGTTAGTCAAACCTGTCTTAGCAACCACCTCTATTAAGTTACAGTCAAACCTGTCTTAGCAACCACCTCTATTAAGTTAGTCAAACCTGTCTTAGCAACCACCTCTATTAAGTTAGTCAAACCTGCCTTAGCAACCACCTCCATTAAGTTACAGTCAAACCTGCCTTAGCAACCACCTCTATTAAGTTACAGTCAAACCTGCCTTAGCAACCACCTCTTAAGTTACAGTCAAACCTGCCTTAGCAACCACCTCTATTAAGCTACAGTCAAACCTGCCTTAGTAACCACCTCTATTAAGTTACAGTCAAACCTGCCTTAGCAACCACCTCTATTAAGCTACAGTCAAACCTGCCTTAGCAACCACCTCTATTAAGCTAGTCAAACCTGCCTTAGCAACCACCTCTATTAAGTTACAGTCAAACATGTCTTAGCAACCACCTCTATTAAGCTACAGTCAAACCTGCCTTAGCAACCACCTCTATTAAGTTACAGTCAAACCTGCCTTAGCAACCACCTCTATCAAGTTACAGTCAAACCTGCCTTAGCAACCACCTCTATTAAGCTACATCCAAACCTGCCTTAGCAACCACCTCTATTAAGTTACAGTCAAACCTGCCTTAGCAACCACCTCTATTAAGTTAGTCAAACCTGCCTTAGCAACCACCTCTATTAAATTAGTCAAACCTGCCTTAGCAACCACTTCTATTAAACTAGTCAAACCTGCCTTAGCAACCACCTGTATTAAGTTACAATCAAACTGCCTTAGCAACCACCTCTATTAAGCTAGTCAAACCTGCCTTAGCAACCATCTCTATTAAGATACAGTCAAACCTGCCTTAGCAACTACCTTTATTAAGCTACAGTCAAATCTGCCTTAGCAACCACCTCTATTAAGTTACAGTCAAACCTGCCTTAGCAACCACCGCTATCAAGTTACAATCAAACCTGCCTTAGCAACCACCTCTATTAAGCTACATCCAAACCTGCCTTAGCAACCACCTCTATTAAGTTACAGTCAAACCTGCCTTAGCAACCACCTCTATTAAGTTACAGTCAAACCTGCCTTAGCAACCACCTCTATTAAGTTAGTCAAACCTGTCTTAGCAACCACGTCTATTAAGTTAGTCAAACCTGTCTTAGCAACCACCTCTATTAAGTTAGTCAAACCTGTCTTAGCAACCACCTCTATTAAGTTAGTCAAACCTGCCTTAGCAACCACCTCCATTAAGTTACAGTCAAACCTGCCTTAGCAACCACCTCTATTAAGTTACAGTCAAACCTGCCTTAGCAACCACCTCTTAAGTTACAGTCAAACCTGCCTTAGCAACCACCTCTATTAAGCTACAGTCAAACCTGCCTTAGTAACCACCTCTATTAAGTTACAGTCAAACCTGCCTTAGCAACCACCTCTATTAAGCTACAGTCAAACCTGCCTTAGCAACCACCTCTATTAAGCTAGTCAAACCTGCCTTAGCAACCACCTCTATTAAGTTACAGTCAAACATGTCTTAGCAACCACCTCTATTAAGCTACAGTCAAACCTGCCTTAGCAACCACCTCTATTAAATTAGTCAAACCTGCCTTAGCAACCACTTCTATTAAACTAGTCAAACCTGCCTTAGCAACCACCTGTATTAAGTTACAATCAAACTGCCTTAGCAACCACCTCTATTAAGCTAGTCAAACCTGCCTTAGCAACCACCTCTATTAAGATACAGTCAAACCTGCCTTAGCAACTACCTTTATTAAGCTAGTCAAATCTGCCTTAGCAACCACCTCTATTAAGTTACAGTCAAACCTGCCTTAGCAACCACCGCTATCAAGTTACAATCAAACCTGCCTTAGCAACCACCTCTATTAAGCTACATCCAAACCTGCCTTAGCAACCACCTCTATTAAGTTACAGTCAAACCTGCCTTAGCAACCACCTCTATTAAGTTACAGTCAAACCTGCCTTAGCAACCACCTCTATTAAGTTAGTCAAACCTGTCTTAGCAACCACCTCTATTAAGTTACAGTCAAACCTGTCTTAGCAACCACCTCTATTAAGTTAGTCAAACCTGTCTTAGCAACCACCTCTATTAAGTTAGTCAAACCTGCCTTAGCAACCACCTCCATTAAGTTACAGTCAAACCTGCCTTAGCAACCACCTCTATTAAGTTACAGTCAAACCTGCCTTAGCAACCACCTCTTAAGTTACAGTCAAACCTGCCTTAGCAACCACCTCTATTAAGCTACAGTCAAACCTGCCTTAGTAACCACCTCTATTAAGTTACAGTCAAACCTGCCTTAGCAACCACCTCTATTAAGCTACAGTCAAACCTGCCTTAGCAACCACCTCTATTAAGCTAGTCAAACCTGCCTTAGCAACCACCTCTATTAAGTTACAGTCAAACATGTCTTAGCAACCACCTCTATTAAGCTACAGTCAAACCTGCCTTAGCAACCACCTCTATTAAGTTACAGTCAAACCTGCCTTAGCAACCACCTCTATCAAGTTACAGTCAAACCTGCCTTAGCAACCACCTCTATTAAGCTACATCCAAACCTGCCTTAGCAACCACCTCTATTAAGTTACAGTCAAACCTGCCTTAGCAACCACCTCTATTAAGTTAGTCAAACCTGCCTTAGCAACCACCTCTATTAAATTAGTCAAACCTGCCTTAGCAACCACTTCTATTAAACTAGTCAAACCTGCCTTAGCAACCACCTGTATTAAGTTACAATCAAACTGCCTTAGCAACCACCTCTATTAAGCTAGTCAAACCTGCCTTAGCAACCACCTCTATTAAGATACAGTCAAACCTGCCTTAGCAACTACCTTTATTAAGCTACAGTCAAATCTGCCTTAGCAACCACCTCTATTAAGTTACAGTCAAACCTGCCTTAGCAACCACCGCTATCAAGTTACAATCAAACCTGCCTTAGCAACCACCTCTATTAAGCTACATCCAAACCTGCCTTAGCAACCACCTCTATTAAGTTACAGTCAAACCTGCCTTAGCAACCACCTCTATTAAGTTACAGTCAAACCTGCCTTAGCAACCACCTCTATTAAGTTAGTCAAACCTGTCTTAGCAACCACCTCTATTAAGTTAGTCAAACCTGTCTTAGCAACCACCTCTATTAAGTTAGTCAAACCTGTCTTAGCAACCACCTCTATTAAGTTAGTCAAACCTGCCTTAGCAACCACCTCCATTAAGTTACAGTCAAACCTGCCTTAGCAACCACCTCTATTAAGTTACAGTCAAACCTGCCTTAGCAACCACCTCTTAAGTTACAGTCAAACCTGCCTTAGCAACCACCTCTATTAAGCTACAGTCAAACCTGCCTTAGTAACCACCTCTATTAAGTTACAGTCAAACCTGCCTTAGCAACCACCTCTATTAAGCTACAGTCAAACCTGCCTTAGCAACCACCTCTATTAAGCTAGTCAAACCTGCCTTAGCAACCACCTCTATTAAGTTACAGTCAAACATGTCTTAGCAACCACCTCTATTAAGCTACAGTCAAACCTGCCTTAGCAACCACCTCTATTAAGTTACAGTCAAACCTGCCTTAGCAACCACCTCTATCAAGTTACAGTCAAACCTGCCTTAGCAACCACCTCTATTAAGCTACATCCAAACCTGCCTTAGCAACCACCTCTATTAAGTTACAGTCAAACCTGCCTTAGCAACCACCTCTATTAAGTTACAGTCAAACCTGCCTTAGCAACCACCTCTATCAAGTTACATCCAAACCTGCTTTAGCAACCACCTCTATTAAGCTACAGTCAAACCTGCCTTAGCAACCACCTCTATTAAGTTAGTCAAACCTGCCTTAGCAACCACCTCTATTAAATTAGTCAAACCTGCCTTAGCAACCACCTCTATTAAACTAGTCAAACCTGCCTTAGCAACCACCTGTATTAAGTTACAGTCAAACCTGCTTTAGAAATCACCTCTATCAAGTTAGTCAAACCTGTCTTAGCAACCACCTCTATAAAGTTAGTCAAACCTGCCTTGGCAACCACCTCTATTAAGTTACAGTCAAACCTGACTTAGCAACCACCTCTATTAAGTTACAGTCAAACCTGCCTTAGCAACCACCTCTATTAAGTTAGTCAAACATCTCTTAGCAACCACCTCTATTAAGTTACAGTCAAACCTGCCTTAGCAACCACCTCTATCAAGTTAGTCAAACCTGCCTTAGCAACCACCTCTATTAAGCTAGAGTCAAACCTGCCTTAGCAACCACCTCTATTAAGTTAGTCAAACCTGCCTTAGCAACCACCTCTAAAGTTATGGTCAAACCTGTCTTAGCAACCACCTCTATTAAGTTAGTCAAACCTGTCTTAGCAACCACCTGTATTAAGTTAGTCAAACCTGCCTTAGCAACCACCTCTATTTAGTTACAGTCAAACCTGCCTTAGCAACCACCTCTTAAGTTACAGTCAAACCTGACTTAGCAACCACCTCTATTAAGTTAGTCAAATCTGCCTTAGTAACCACCTCTATTAAGTTAGTCAAACCTGCATTAGCAACCACCTCTATTAAGTTACAGTCAAACCTGCCTTAGCAACCACCTCTATTAAGTTAATCAAACCTGCCTTAGCAACCACCTCTATTAAGCTAGTCAAACCTGCCTTAGTAACCACCTCTATTAAGTTAAAGTCAAACCTGTCTTAGCAACCACCTCTATTAAGCTAGTCAAATCTGCCTTAGCAACAACCTCTATTAAGTTACAGTCAAACCTGCCTTAGCAACCACCTCTATCAAGTTACAGTCAAACCTGCCTTAGCAACCACCTCTATTAAGCTACATCCAAACCTGCCTTAGCAACCACCTCTATTAAGTTAGTCAAACCTGCCTTAGCAACCACCTCTATTAAGTTACAGTCAAACCTGCCTTAGCAACCACCTCTATTAAGTTAGTCAAACCTGCCTTAGCAACCACCTCTATTAAGTTAGTCAAACCTGTCTTAGTAACCACCTCTATTAAGTTACAGTCAAACCTGCCTTAGCAACCACCTTTATCAAGTTAGTCAAACCTGCCTTAGCAACCACCTCTATTAAGCTACAGTCAAACCTACCTTAGCAACCACCTCTATTAAGTTAGTCAAACCTGCCTTAGCAACCACCTCTATTAAGCTACAGTCAAACCTGTCTTAGCAACCACCTCTAAAGTTAGTCAAACATGTCTTAGCAACCACCTCTATTAAGTTACAGTCAAACATGTCTTAACAACCACCTCTATTAAGCTACAGTCAAACCTGCCTTAGCAACCACCTCTATTAAGTTACAGTCAAACCTGCCTTAGCAACCATCTCTATTAAGCAATAACTTATCTGATGTGACCTTAATTTTTATTACCCTTTGTAGTACATTTCATGTTGATTTAACCTGTATTATGCAACCAAGTTTCAATGCTTCCTTGGACAGTCATATAAGACAGGTTTGACTGTACATCTCACCTCAAATCATGGAACACAAAAAACACCATGTCCTTGATATATAGGTGGTCTATATCAATATTTTATCTTGCACATACTTGCTTTAATGATAATATTATTTTCAGCAAATATATGTTACATACACTGCAAAAATCAAGATCAACTACCGAATGCTATAAAGGAATTACATTGGTTTTTTATGTTACATATATCAAAATAAGTAAATTAGGATGATAACCAACAACAACAACACAACAACACAAACCACTGAAACTGGAAAACCCAGAAATGGCAACAACAGAAGCTGCTGGAAATTATATGTAAAATAATGTCACTAACCTTTTCATTAAAGATTTCCAATAGTCTAAAGATACACCAGGTGAAACTGCTAGAGCTTTCTCCCACTGAAATATACAATAATGGTAATGTCTTTAATGATTGTTATGGGCCAGGCAGTGATACTATACAAATTAAATTTTCCTGGGATGGGTACACTTACTTTGTTAGTAGATGTAAGTATAGGAGGGAGTTCAATATATGTATCTACTGTTAATAAATGTCATTATTATATAAATAGCTGTCAATTACACAATTTTCCGAGTTAAATAAAAACAATAACTTCAGTCAAATTATCGTCTCTATTTTCATTCTCGTTATATTTCCTGCCATTTCACTGTCAGAACTACTTATATGTTTGTTTTACAGTTACGTTCCTTTGACTGTTTCTTATGGTTTTACAGTTACGTTCCTTTGACTGTATCGTATGGTTTTACAGTTACGTTCCTTTGACTGTTTCGTATGGTTTTACAGTTACGTTCCTTTGACTGTTTCGTATGGTTTTACAGTTACGTTCCTTTGACTGTTTCGTATGGTTTTACAGTTACGTAACTTTGACTGTTTCGTATGGTTTTACAGTTACGTTCCTTTGACTGTTTCGTATGGTTTTACAGTTACATTCCTTTGACTGTTTCGTATGGATTTACAGTTACGTTCCTTTGACTGTATCGTATGGTTTTACAGTTACGTTCCTTTGACTGCTTCGTATGGTTTTACAGTTACGTTCCTTTGACTGTATCGTATGGTTTTACAGTTACGTTCCTTTGATTGTTTCGTATGGTTTTACAGTTACGTTCCTTTGACTGTATCGTATGGTTTTACAGTTACGTTCCTTTGACTGTTTCGTATGGTTTTACAGTTACGTTCCTTTGACTGTTTCGTATGGTTTTACAGTTACGTTCCTTTGACTGTATCGTATGGTTTTACAATTACGTTCCTTTGACTCTTTCGTATGGTTTTACAGTTACGTTCCTTTGACTGTATCGTATGGTTTTACAGTTATGTTCCTTTGACTGTTTCGTATGGTTTTACAGTTACTTTCCTTTGACTGTATAGAATGGTTTTACAGTTATGTTCCTTTGACTATCGTATGGTTTTACAGTTACGTTCCTTTGACTGTTTCGTATGGTTTTACAGTTACGTCCCTTTGACTGTTTCGTATGGTTTTACAGTTACGTCCCTTTGACTGTTTCGTATGGTTTTACAGTTATGTTCCTTTGACTGTTTCGTATGGTTTTACAGTTACGTTCCTTTGACTGTATAGTATGGTTTTACAGTTACGTTCCATTGACTGTTTCGTATGAATTTTCAGTTACGTTCCTTTGACTGTTTCATATCGTTTTACAGTTACGTTCCTTTGACTGTTTCGTATGGTTTTACAGATACGTTCCTTTGACTGTATCGTATGGTTTTACAGTTACGTTCCTTTGACTGTTTCGTATGGTTTTACAGTTACGTTCCTTTGACTGTTTCGTATGGTTTTACAGTTACGTTCCTTTGACTGTATCGTATGGTTTTACAATTACGTTCCTTTGACTCTTTCGTATGGTTTTACAGTTACGTTCCTTTGACTGTATAGCATGGTTTTACAGTTACGTTCCTTTGACTATCGTATGGTTTTACAGTTACGTTCCTTTGACTGTTTCGTATGGTTTTACAGTTACGTCCCTTTGACTGTTTCGTATGGTTTTACAGTTACGTCCCTTTGACTGTTTCGTATAGTTTTACAGTTACGTTCCTTTGACTGTTTCATATGGTTTTACAGTTACGTTCCTTTGACTGTTTCGTATGGTTTTACAGTTACGTTCCTTTGACTGTATAGTATGGTTTTACAGTTACGTTCCATTGACTGTTTCGTATGAATTTTCAGTTACGTTCCTTTGACTGTTTCGCATGGTTTTACAGTTACATAACTTTGACTGTTTCTTACGTTTCTTTGACTGTTTCGTATGGTTTTACAGTTACTTTCCTTTGACTGTTTCGTATAGTTTTACAGATACGTTCCTTTGACTGTATCGTATGGTTTTACAGTTACGTTCCTTTGACTGCTTGGTATGGTTTTACAGTTACGTTCCTTTGACTGTATCGTATGGTTTTACAGTTACGTTCCTTTGACTGTTTCGTATGGTTTTACAGTTACGTTCCTTTGACTGTTTCGTATGGTTTTACAGTTACGTTTCTTTGACTGTATCGTATGGTTTTACAGTTACGTTCCTTTGACTGTTTCGCATGGTTTTACAGTTACGTTCCTTTGACTGTATCGTATGGTTTTACAGTTACGTTCCTTTGACTGTTTCGTATGGTTTTACAGTTACGTTCCTTTGACTGTTTCGTATGGTTTTACAGTTACGTTCCTTTGACTGTTTCGTATGGTTTTACAGTTATGTTCCTTGACTGTATCGTATGGTTTTACAGTTACGTTCCTTTGACTGTTTCGTATGGTTTTACAGTTACGTTCCTTTGACTGTTTCGTATGGTTTTACAGTTACGTTCCTTTGACTGTATCGCATGGTTTTAGTGTTACGTTCCTTTGACTGTATCGTATGGTTTTACAGTTACGTTCCTTTGACTGTTTCGAATGGTTTTACAGTTACGTTCCTTTGACTATTGTATGGTTTTATAGTTATGTTCCTTTGACTGTTTCGTATGGTTTTACAGTTACGTTCCTTTGACTGTTTCGTATGGTTTTACAGTTACGTTCCTTTGACTGTTTCGTATGGATTTACAGTTACGTTCCTTTGACTGTATCGTATGGTTTTACAGTTACGTTCCTTTGACTGCTTCGTATGGTTTTACAGTTACGTTCCTTTGACTGTATCGTATGGTTTTACAGCTACGTTCCTTTGACTTTATCGTATGGTTTTACAGTTACGTTCCTTTGACTGTATCGTATGGTTTTACAGTTACGTTCCTTTGACTGTATCGTATGCTTTTACAGTTACGTTCCTTTGACTGTTTCGTATGGTTTTACAGTTACGTTCCTTTGACTTGTTTCATATGGTTTTACAGTTAAGTTCCTATGACTGTTTCGTATGGTTTTACAGTTACGTTCCTTTGACTAATGTATGGTTTTATAGTTACGTTTCTTTGACTGTTTCGTATGGTTTTACAGTTACGTTCCTTTGACTGTTTCATATGGCTTTACAGTTACGTTCCTTTGACTGTTTCGTATGGTTTTACAGTTACGTAACTTTGACTGTTTCGTATGGTTTTACAGTTACGCTCCTTTGACTGTTTCATATGGTTTTACAGTTATGTTCCTTTGACTATCGTATGGTTTTACAGTTACGTTCCATTGACTGTATCGCATGGTTTTACAGTTACGTTCCTTTGACTGTTTCGTATGGTTTTACAGTTACGTTCCTTTGACTGTTTCGTATGGTTTTACAGTTACGTTCCTTTGACTGTTTCGTATGGTTTTACAGTTACGTTCCTTTGACTGTTTCATATGGTTTTACAGTTACGTTCCTTTGACTGTTTCGTATGGTTTTACAGTTACGTTCCTTTGACTGTTTCGTATGGTTTTACAGTTACGTTCCTTTGACTGTATCGTATGGTTTTACAGTTACGTTCTTTTGACTGTATCGTTTGGTTTTACACTTACGTTCTTTTGACTGTTTCATATGGTTTTACAGTTACGTTCCTTTGACTGTATCGTATGGTTTTACAGATACGTTCCTTTGACTGTATCGTATGGTTTTACAGTTACGTTCCTTTGACTATCGTATGGTTTTACAGTTACGTTCCTTTGACTGTATCGTATGGTTTTACAGTTACGTTCCTTTGACTGTATCGTATGGTTTTACAGTTACGTTCCTTTGACTGTTTCGTTTGGTTTTACAGTTAGATCCCTTGGACCATTTCCAACGTAAACAAATTAACTGCAAATGCCGAATTGGCAATGCAACTATTATCATTATATTAAAAAGGAATCTTACCCTAACATTCAGTGACTCTGATTCAGTATTAAGTTTGTAACTGTACATTCAGTGACTCTGATTCAGGATGAAGTTTGTAATTGTACATTCAGAGACTCTGATTCAGTATGAAGTTTGTAACTGTACATTCAGTGACTCTGATTCAGGATGAAGTTTGTAACTGTACATTCAGTGACTCTGATTCAGGATGAAGTTTGTAATTGTACATTCAGAGACTCTGATTCAGTATGAAGTTTGTAACTGTACATTCAGTGACTGATTCAGTATGAAGTTTGTAGTTGTACATTCAGTGACTCTGATTCAGTATGAAGTTTGTAACTGTACATTCAGTGACTGATTCAGTATGAAGTTTGTAAGTGTACATTCAGTGACTCTGATTCAGTATGAAGTTTGTAACTGTACATTCAGTGACTCTGATTCAGGATGAAGTTTGTAACTGTACATTCAGTGTCTCTGATTCAGTATGAAGTTTGTAGCTGTACATTCAGTGACTCTGATTCAGTATGAAGTTTGTAGCTGTACATTCAGTGACTGATTCAGTATGAAGTTTGTAACTGTACATTCAGTGACTCTGATTCAGTATGAAGTTTGCAACTGTACATTCAGTGACTGATTCAGTGTGAAGTTTGTAACTGTACATTCAGTGACTGATTCAGTATGAAGTTTGTAACTGTACATTCAGTGTCTCTGATTCAGTATTAAGTTTGTAACTGTACATTCAGTGACTCTGATTCAGTATGAAGTTTGTAACTGTACATTGAGTGACTGATTCAGTATTAAGTTTGTAACTGTACATTCAGTGTCTCTGATTCAGTATTAAGTTTGTAACTGTACATTCAGTGACTCTGATTCAGTATGAAGTTTGTAACTGTACATTCAGTGACTGATTCAGTATGAAGTTTGTAACTGTACATTCAGTGACTCTGATTCAGTATGAAGTTTGTAACTGTACATTCAGTGACTGATTCAGTATTAAATTTGTAACTGTACATTCAGTGTCTCTGATTCAGTATTAAGTTTGTAACTGTACATTCAGTGACTCTGATTCAGTATGAAGTTTGTAACTGTACATTCAGTGACTGATTCAGTATGAAGTTTGTAACTGTACATTCAGTGACTGATTCAGTATTAAGTTTGTAACTGTACATTCAGTGTCTCTGATTCAGTATTAAGTTTGTAACTGTACATTCAGTGACTCTGATTCAGTATGAAGTTTGTAACTGTACATTCAGTGACTCTGATTCAGTATGAAGTTTGTAACTGTACATTCAGTGACTGATTCAGTATGAAGTTTGTAACTGTACATTCAGTGACTCTGATTCAGTATGAAGTTTGTAACTGTACATTCAGTGACTGATTCAGTATTAAGTTTGTAACTGTACATTCAGTGTCTCTGATTCAGTATTAAGTTTGTAACTGTACATTCAGTGACTCTGATTCAGTATGAAGTTTGTAACTGTACATTCAGTGACTGATTCAGTATGAAGTTTGTAACTGTACATTCAGTGACTGATTCAGTATTAAGTTTGTAACTGTACATTCAGTGTCTCTGATTCAGTATTAAGTTTGTAACTGTACATTCAGTGACTCTGATTCAGTATTAAGTTTGTAACTGTACATTCAGTGACTCTGATTCAGTAAGAAGTTTGTAACTGTACATTCAGTGTCTCTGATTCGGGATGAAGCTTGTAACTGTATATTCAGTGACTGATTCAGTATGAAGTTTGTAACTGTACATTCAGTGTCTCTGCTTCAGGATGAAGTTTGTAATTGTGCATTCAGTGACTCTGATTCAGTATTAAGTTTGTAGCTGTACATTCAGTGACTCTGATTCAGTATGAAGTTTGTAACTGTACATTCAGTGACTGATTCAGTATTAAGTTTGTAGCTGTACATTCAGTGACTCTGATTCAGTATAAAGTTTGTAACTGTACATTCAGTGACTGATTCAGTATGAAGTTTGTAATTGTACATTCAGTGACTCTGATTCAGTATGAAGTTTGTAATTGTACATTCAGTGACTCTGATTCAGTATTAAGTTTGTAACTGTACATTCAGTGACTCTGATTCAGTATTAAGTTTGTAACTGTACATTCAGTGACTGATTCAGTATTAAGCTTGTAACTGTACATTGAGTGACTCTGATTCAGTATTAAGTTTGTAACTGTACATTGAGTGACTCTGATTCAGTATTAAGTTTGTAACTGTACATTCAGTGACTGATTCAGTATTAAGCTTGTAACTGTACATTCAGTGACTCTGATTCAGTATTAAGTTTGTAACTGTACATTGAGTGACTCTGATTCAGTATGAAGTTTGTAACTGTTCATTTCTGAAGTTCAGTACTTAACTGTACTTGTTTTAAAATTATTTATGCAATTGTTGTTAAAAAGTATAATTTTCACAGAAAAATATTGTCAGTTTACCATCTGCATACAAAATAGTAAATTCAAATAAAAATCATTTGCTCCCATTGTCACATCCTGGGTGGGTTGTTAAATCAACACACTCACATTAATGAAATAGTCCATGCATTCATCATTCTGCCAATCACGAATTTAGAATGTCTAGACTAAGTGGGTCAGAATTTATACTTAGAATCATGCTAACATCCAATTTCTTGTTATTTAACAGTTGTTATGGTGCCCTTGTCTTGTTTTTCTTATACTTGTAATAAAAATGGGTTGAATAGAGTTTTTTTCCATATTTATTTAAACCTAAGAAATCTTCCAAATATCACAACTATAAGGAACTATAAACCGAACACCTGTCTATTCTCAACACAAAAGTTGATCTCAAGGAGAGTCAGTTAAGATATGTTTCACTGTACTTAAATACACTCATGATTCATTGAATAGAAGAAAGATTGTTTCAAATATACAACTTTAGAGGGTTTCACAAATGAATTCCTCCATATTTACATGTTTGTTTACCACAGTTAGAGATTGGTATCTGCTTATGTAACTTATAAAAGTATTAGACCTTAATGTGTAGATTTTTTATTGAAACATTTTAGACAAATAAATGGGTGGTAAACAATTAATTCAGAATAATAACTGCATAAATCTATTGGTATATTTCTGTTTCTATGGTTACAGTAAAACTTGTCATCATTAAAGAATATAAAACCACATCCATCATTGTTTAACATTCAGTTGAATTTTCTCTTTCAATATATGGTTAAAATCAGGTGAACCAGGATGTAGTCCCTAGACTCATTATAGACAGGGAATCAGGTGAACCAGGATGTAGTCCCTAGACTCATTATAGACAGGGAATCAGGTGAACCAGGATGTAGTCCCTAGACTCATTATAGACAGGGAATCAGGTGAACCAGGATGTAGTCCCTAGACTCATTATAGACAGGGAATCAGGTGAACCAGGATGTAGTCCCTAGACTCATTATAGACAGGGAATCAGGTGAACCAGGATGTAGTCCCTAGACTCATTATAGACAGGGAATCAGGTGAACCAGGATGTAGTCCCTAGACTCATTATAGACAGGGAATCAGGTGAACCAGGATGTAGTCCCTAGACTCATTATAGACAGGGAATCAGGTGAACCAGGATGTAGTCCCTAGACTCATTATAGACAGGGAATCAGGTGAACCAGGATGTAGTCCCTAGACTCATTATAGACAGGGAATCAGGTGAACCAGGATGTAGTCCCTAGACTCATTATAGACAGGGAATCAGGTGAACCAGGATGTAGTCCCTAGACTCATTATAGACAGGGAATCAGGTGAACCAGGATGTAGTCCCTAGACTCATTATAGACAGGGAATCAGGTGAACCAGGATGTAGTCCCTAGACTCATTATAGACAGGGAATCAGGTGAACCAGGATGTAGTCCCTAGACTCATTATAGACAGGGAATCAGGTGAACCAGGATGTAGTCCCTAGACTCATTATAGACAGGGAATCAGGTGAACCAGGATGTAGTCCCTACTCATTATAGACAGGGAATCAGGTGAACCAGGATGTAGTCCCTAGACTCATTATAGACAGGGAATCAGGTGAACCAGGATGTAGTCCCTAGACTCATTATAGGCAGGGAATCAGGTGAACCAGGATGTAGTCCCTAGACTCATTATAGACAGGGAATCAAGTGAACCAGGGTGTAGTCCCTAGACTCATTATAGACAGGGAATCAGGTGAACCAGGATGTAGTCCCTAGACTCATTATAGACAGGGAATCAGGTGAACCAGGATGTAGTCCCTAGACTCATTATAGACAGGGAATCAGGTGAATCAGGATGTAGTCCCTAGACTCATTATAGACAGGGAATCAGGTGAATCAGGATGTAGTCCCTAGATTCATTATAGACAGGGAATCATGATCAAATCACATAATGTAAATAACATGTTCAGATGAAGTTGTAAACCCCTAAAACATATTTCCAACAATTACAGTACCTGTCCAAGTTCAACAAGAACTTCACAGTATCTTTGTATATTTCCTAACTGTATATGTATCTTTGCTGATTCTTTTAAATGTTCCTCCCTGGTAGGAGCACCAATCCCACCTCCAAACTTAGACATTTTTGCCATCTCGAGTGTTTGAGCTTCTGACTAAAATAAATTTGTGCAACGTTATCTGCTATTCTATAAAAAAAAAGTAGAAAAAAAACAAAAAAAAACAAAAAAAAAACAGTAATAATAAAAATATATTTCAAAACATAGAGAAAAAAGGCTGATGGAACTGAGGAAATTTGAATACCATTTAATTCAACACATCATATGCCATCAACTGTCAAACTGTCTCATGTTGAGTTTTAAACTGAAGACCAATGTCACTTGCTTTAAATAGCAATCATATGTAGATCATATGCAATTCAGATATTCAATATTTTTAAAATTCTAAATTACCCAACTACCATTGTCAAAATCAAACTAATTCCTATTTCTTTAAGATATCTGATCTGGTCCACTGACAAATGTCTTTAAAATACAATTTGCAGGGTTCCACATGCAGTAATTAGTAAGAAAGTAAAAGAAATATATTTTGTGTCATCTGAAAGTGAATTATTTATCTTAAAAAATTACATATAAGTTGTTTGTATTGTCATTAGTAATCAAATGAAAGAATAATTGTGTAACTTCAACCTGAATCTAGAAACCAATATTTATTGTTGGGATTTTGCACATTTTCAATGGGTTTGTTTGTTTGCTTGTTTGATAGTGTTTAATGCCACTTTCAACAATATTTCAGCTATATCGTGGCGGTCAGTTTTATTGGTGGAGGAAACTGGAGGACCCGGAGAAAACCACTGACCTGTTGCAAGTCACTGACAAACTTTATCACATAATGTTGTACACCTCACTCTGATCAAGATTCGAACACACAACTTTAGTGGTGATAGGCACTGATTGCATAGATAGTTGTAAATCCAACTACCATACAATCACGGCCACGACAGCCCCCATTTTTAATGGGCATACTTCTAAAACGGTAAAAGAAATATTCATCAAAATCTAACTTGACCTTAATTTGGTTGCTATTAGTGATCACATAAATGAATAATGATTTGTGTCCTATGAAACTGAAGTTATCATTTCAAAACCAATAATTTTTAAATTGTGTACATTTTCAAGGGGAATAACTCTAAAATGATATAAGACATAAACGTCAATATTGAACTTGACCTTTATTTAATAGTTATTAGTAAAAAAT
Organism: Bathymodiolus septemdierum; assembly: GCA_963383655.1. Taxonomy (NCBI): domain Eukaryota; kingdom Metazoa; phylum Mollusca; class Bivalvia; order Mytilida; family Modiolidae; genus Bathymodiolus; species Bathymodiolus septemdierum. The sequence goes on from OY726524.1 coordinate 265,784, forward strand.
AAAAGTAGAATGATTTGGGTCAAAGAAAATGATGTCATCATCTGGTAACATTTAGATCTTTTTCAAGACAAAACTCCATCACAGGAAAAGGCATCATCGTCAAGATCAAAATTCACCTGCATTATGTTATTTTTCAAGTAATCATACCATACAAGAAAGATGTATACCATACAAGAAAGATGTACATCATACAAGAAAGATGTATACCATACAAGAAAGATGTACACCATACAAGAAAGATGTACATCATACAAGAAAGATGTACATCATACAAGAAAAATGTATACCATACAAGAAAGATGTACATCATACAAGAAAGATGTACATCATACAAGAAAGATGTATACCATACAAGAAAGATGTACATCATACAAGAAAGATGTACCTCATAGAAGAAAGATGTATACCATACAAGAAAGATGTACATCATACAAGAAAGATGTACATCATACAAGAAAGATGTATACCATACAAGAAAGATGTATACCATACAAGAAAGATGTACATCATACAAGAAAGATGTATACCATACAAGAAAGATGTACATCATACAAGAAAGATGTACACCATACAAGAAAGATGTACATCATACAAGAAAGATGTATACCATAAAAGAAAGATGTACATCATACAAGAAAGATGTATACCATACAAGAAAGATGTACATCATACAAGAAAGATGTACATCATACAAGAAAGATGTATACCATACAAGAAAGATGTACATCATACAAGAAAGATGTACATCATACAAGAAAGATGTATACCATACAAGAAAGATGTACATCATACAAGAAAGATGTACATCATACAAGAAAGATGTATACCATACAAGAAAGATGTACACCATACAAGAAAGATGTATACCATACAAGAAAGCTGTACATCATACAAGAAAGATGTATACCATACAAGAAATATATACATCATAAAAGAAAGATGTACATCATACAAGAAAGATGTATACCATACAAGAAAGATGTACATCATACAAGAAAGATGTACACCATACAAGAAAGATGTATACCATACAAGAAAGATGTACATCATACAAGAAAGATGTACATCATACAAGAAAGATGTATACCATACAAGAAAGATGTACACCATACAAGAAAGATGTATACCATACAAGAAAGATGTATACCATACAAGAAAGATGTATACCATACAAGAAAGATGTACATCATACAAGAAAGATGTACATCATACAAGAAAGATGTATACCATACAAGAAAGATGTACACCATACAAGAAAGATGTATACCATACAAGAAAGCTGTACATCATACAAGAAAGATGTATACCATACAAGAAATATATACATCATAAAAGAAAGATGTACATCATACAAGAAAGATGTACACCATACAAGAAAGATGTATACCATACAAGAAAGATGTACATCATACAAGAAAGATGTATACCATACAAGAAAGATGTACATCATACAAGAAAGATGTATACCATACAAGAAAGATGTACATCATACAAAAAAGATGTATACCATACAAGAAAGATGCATACCATACAAGAAAGATGTACATCATACAAGAAAGGTGTACATCATACAAGAAAGATGTATACCATACAAGAAAGATGTACACCATACAAGAAAGATGTATACCATACAAGAAAGATGTACATCATACAAGAAAGATGTATACCATACAAGAAAGATGTACATCATACAAGAAAGATGTACACCATACAAGAAAGATGTACATCATACAAGAAAGATGTATACCATAAAAGAAAGATGTACATCATACAAGAAAGATGTATACCATACAAGAAAGATGTACATCATACAAGAAAGATGTACATCATACAAGAAAGATGTATACCATACAAGAAAGATGTACATCATACAAGAAAGATGTACATTATACAAGAAAGATGTATACCATACAAGAAAGATGTACATCATACAAGAAAGATGTACATCATACAAGAAAGATGTATACCATACAAGAAAGATGTACATCATACAAGAAAGATGTATACCATACAAGAAATATATACATCATAAAAGAAAGATGTACATCATACAAGAAAGATGTATACCATACAAGAAAGATGTACATCATACAAGAAAGATGTACACCATACAAGAAAAATGTACATCATACAAGAAAGATGTATACCATACAAGAAAGATGTACATCATACAAGAAAGATGTATACCATACAAGAAAGATGTACATCATACAAAAAAGATGTATACCATACAAGAAAGATGCATACCATACAAGAAAGATGTACATCATACAAGAAAGGTGTACATCATACAAGAAAGATGTATACCATACAAGAAAGATGTACACCATACAAGAAAGATGTATACCATACAAGAAAGATGTACATCATACAAGAAAGATGTACATCATACAAGAAAGATGTATACCATACAAGAAAGATGTACATCATACAAGAAAAATGTATACCATACAAGAAAGATGTATACCATACAAGAAAGATGTATACCATACAAGAAAGATGTATACCATACAAGAAAGATGTACACCATACAAGAAAGATGTATACCATACAAGAAAGATGTACATCATACAAAAAAGATGTACATCATACAAGAAAGATGTATACCATACAAGAAAGATGTACAACATACAAGAAAGATGTATACCATACAAGAAAGATGTACATCATACAAGAAAGATATACATCATACAAGAAAGATGTACATCATACAAGAAAGATGTATACCATACAAGAAAGATGTACATCATACAAGAAAGATGTACATCATACAAGAAAGATGTACATCATACAAGAAAGATGTATACCATACAAGAAAGATGTACATCATACAAGAAAGATGTATACCATACAAGAAAGATGTACATCCAGAAATCATATTTTTTACAGGGAGGAAAAAATGGATGGATTGAGTTTGTGATTATATGCTCCCCTCAATTTTTTCTGGGAAGTATAATCAAAAATATTTCCTTCCTTCACAGAAACATCAATTTGAAAGATCCACCAATCAAACTACATCACTGTCTCTTACTGGCATTTTAAAATTCAGATCAGCAAGAAAATCACAAATTCTTATGAAGTCCTACTGTCAACTAAGGAAACATTGAAATAGGGTCACTATATACAGGTTTGAATTTATAACATGAAATGCACGGGAAATATATATTAAAATTAAGGTCACATAACACAAGTTATTGCTTAATAGAGGTGGACATGGTGGTTACTACAGCAAGTCTGACTGAATAATATATTTAACTTATATAAATCATATTTATACTTTTTTTTTTATAATAACTGGTTCAAACAAACTTACCCCTTTAAACTTTATTAGATGCTTAACATGTATTACACCTTTCCTATAATTCTCTCCTAACAGAGTATCATCCATACCCTGAACGACTGATACCAGGTCCCATAAATTACTGGTCCCTGCTGGTTGCTGAAATAGTTTTGAAAATCAAATTTGAATACTGTGAAACCTGCCTAAACAGAACCTCTCAGAAAGGACTTTTGTATTCGTAATAGACAGTTGTTTGGCTTATACAGGTTAAATCAACAAAGATTTCCTACATTAGGACTTTATCTAAAGTTGGGTTTATTCAGAGTTCGGTTTAGACAGGTTAAATCAACAAAGATTTCCTACATTAGGACTTTATTTAAAGTTGGGTTTATTCAGAGTTTGGTTTAGACAGGTTTATTCAGAGTTCGGTTTAGACAGGTTTATTCAGAGTTTGGTTTAGACAGGTTTATTCAGAGTTTGGTTTAGACAGGTTTATTCAGAGTTCGGTTTAGACAGGTTTATTCAGTTTGGTTTAGACAGGTTTATTCAGAGTTCGGCTTAGACAGGTTAAATCAACAAAGATTTCCTACATTAGGACTTTATTTAAAGTTGGGTTTATTCAGAGTTTGGTTTAGACAGGTTTATTCAGAGTCCGGTTTAGACAGGTTTATTCAGAGTTTGGTTTAGACAGGTTTATTCAGAGTTTGGTTTAGACAGGTTTATTCAGAGTTCGGTTTAGACAGGTTTATTCAGTTTGGTTTAGACAGGTTTATTCAGAGTTCGGTTTAGACAGGTTTATTCAGAGTTTGGTTTAGACAGGTTTATTCAGAGTTTGGTTTAGACAGGTTTATTCAGAGTTCGGTTTAGACAGGTTTATTCAGTTTGGTTTAGACAGGTTTATTCAGAGTTCGGCTTAGACAGGTTAAATCAACAAAGATTTCCTACATTAGGACTTTATTTAAAGTTGGGTTTATTCAGAGTTTGGTTTAGACAGGTTTATTCAGAGTCCGGTTTAGACAGGTTTATTCAGAGTTTGGCTTAGACAGGTTTATTCAGAGTTTGGCTTAGACAGGTTTATTCAGAGTTTGGCTTAGACAGGTTTATTCAGAGTTCGGTTTAGACAGGTTAAATCAACAAAGATTTCCTACATTAGGACTTTATTTAAAGTTGGGTTTATTCAGAGTTTGGTTTAGACAGGTTTATTCAGAGTTCGGTTTAGACAGGTTTATTCAGAGTTTGGCTTAGACAGGTTTATTCAGAGTTTGGTTTAGACAGGTTTATTCAGAGTTTAGATTAGACAGGTTTATTCAAAGTTTGGTTTAGACAGGTTTATTCAGAGTTTGGTTTAGACAGGTTTATTCAGAGTTCGGTTTACAGGTTTCACTGTATATTTATTAAATCCTTGTTAAACAAAGAATTAAATTAAAATATGTTTTGTTTGAGATTTTGATAGTGAGCGAGTTAGTACCGGTAATTATTGTTTAACACAAAGTGAACAAGTAGTTTTTATATTCTACTGGATTATATGACATTCTTGGTGTGTTCTGTGACAACCCTAAAATCCCCCCTGCATTGTTTGACAGTTCTATTATCTACCCAAACAAGAAGATCAAGATTTCTTCTAAATAACAATACCATCTGTGTTTAACTTTAGTTGGTCTTTGATAGGAGTAGTCTTACAAAAGGTGTGGCATATGGTAGGAGTGGTTTTATATGAGGGGGACTGTAGCTTGTACCATACACAACCAATTATGGAAATCTAAAATGAGTACACCTTGCCTTGAATGAGATTCGAAATTACAACTTATATTGGCCTTTGGTAGGAGTATCCTTAGGGGGACTGTAGCTTGTACCATACACATCCAATTATAGAAATGCAAAATGATGAAAAATCAAAAATTCTTACAATTTCCTGAATAGGACATTCATCATATCTCTTTATAATTTTCAAAAGTACTATACTTTAATGTGGTAAGCAAATTGGCAATAAAATAAGAGAGTGCTTGTTGGTGGGTGTGGGCGATATGGCAAGGGAATTACCGTAAATCAAAATGTTCACTTACACTAAAAAACTTAGAAAAAGTTTTAAGAGTTCTAGATCTGACGTCTTTAGTAGGAGCTGATTCTATTTGTTTAATTTTACAATCTATTGATGATCTTCCTACCATCATAGGATTTTTACCTGGTACCATAGCTGTCTCTGAAATAGAGCATAAATCTAGTCCTTTCTACTAATCTACATGTAATTTATTAATATCATTCATCACATATATACAACACAACGTACAAGAAAAATGTATGAAATAATTCATGAATAATTAAAGCGTGTTCAATCAAGCATGTTGGTCTAGTAAAAGCGGACAACACCATCGTTTCATTGAATGAAACTTGTTCTCAACATGAAATAGCTGAAAAAAAGTTCGATTGGAGTTAAACAACAATCACTCACTCACTAAGAATCAGGTGTCTATTGTAAGTGCTTAGTTGGTTCAGGTGTCTATTGTAAGTGCTTAGTTGATTCAGGTGTCTATTGTTGCTGCTTAGTTGGTTCAGGTGTCTATTGTAAGTGTTTAGTTGGTTCAGGTGTCTATTGTAAGTGTTTAGTTTGTTCAGGTGTCTATTGAAAGTGCTTAGTTGATTCAGGTGTCTATTGTTGGTGTTTAGTTCGTTCAAATGTCTATTGTAAGTGTTTAGTTAGATCAGGTGTCTATTGTAAGTGTTTTGTTGGTTCAGGTGTCTATTGTAAGTGTTTAGTTAGATCAGGTGTCTATTGTAAGTGTTTATTTGGTTCATGTGTCTATTGTTAGTGCTTAGTTGGTTCAGGTGTCTATTGTAAGTGCTTAGTTGGTTCAGGTGTCTATTGTAAGTGTTTACTTGGTTCAGAAGTCTATTGTAAGTGTTTGGTTGGTTCAGGTGTCTATTGTAAGTGTTTAGTTGGTTCAGGTGTCTATTGTAAGTGCTTAGTTGGTTCAGGTGTCTATTGTTAGTGCTTAGTTGGTTCAGGTGTCTATTGTAAGTGCTTAGTTGGTTCAGGTGTCTATTGTAAGTGCTTAGTTGGTTCAGGTGTCTATTGTAAGTGCTTAGTTGGTTCAGGTGTCTATTGTAAGTGCTTAGTTGGTTCAGGTGTCTATTGTAAGTGCTTAGTTGGTTCAGGTGTCTATTGTAAGTGCTTAGTTGGTTCAGGTGTCTATTGTAAGTGCTTAGTTGGTTCAGGTGTCTATTGTAAGTGCTTAGTTGGTTCAGGTGTCTATTGTAAGTGCTTAGTTGGTTCAGGTGTCTATTGTAAGTGTTTACTTGGTTCAGAAGTCTATTGTAAGTGCTTAGTTGGTTAAGGTGTCTATTGTTAGTGCTTAGTTGGTTCAGGTGTCTATTGTAAGTGTTTAGTTGATTCAGGTGTCTATTGTAAGTGTTTAGTTGATTCTGGTGTCTATTGTAAGTGTTTAGTTGATTCAGGTGTCTATTGTAAGTGCTTAGTTGGTTCAGGTGTCTATTGTAAGTGCTTAGTTGGTTCAGGTGTCTATTGTAAGTGCTTAGTTGGTTCAGAAGTCTATTGTAAGTGCTTAGTTGGTTCAGGTGTCTATTGTAAGTGCTTAGTTGGTTCAGGTGTCTATTGTAAGTGCTTAGTTGGTTCAGGTGTCTATTGTAAGTGTTTAGTTGGTTCAGGTGTCTATTGTAAGTGCTTAGTTGGTTCAGGTGTCTATTGTAAGTGCTTAGTTGGTTCAGGTGTCTATTGTAAGTGTTTAGTTGGTTCAGGTGTCTATTGTAAGTGTTTAGTTGGTTCATGTGTCTATTGTAAGTGTTTAGTTGATTCAGGTGTCTATTTTTAGTGCTTAGTTGGTTCAGGTGTCTATTGTAAGTGTTTAGTTGATTCATGTGTCTATTGTAAGTGTTTAGTTGGTTCAGGTGTCTATTGTTAGTGCTTAGTTGGTTCAGGTGTCTATTGTAAGTGTTTAGTTGGTTCAGGTGTCTATTGTAAGTGTTTAGTTGGTTCAGGTGTCTATTGTAAGTGTTTAGTTGATTCAGGTGTCTATTGTAAGTGTTTAGTTGGTTCAGGTGTCTATTGTAAGTGTTTAGTTGGTTCAGGTGTCTATTGTAAGTGTTTAGTTGTTCAGGTGTCTATTGTAAGTGCTTGGTTGATTCAGGTGTCTATTGTAAGTGTTTACTTGGCTCAGGTGTCTATTGTAAGTGTTTAGTTGGTTCATGTGTCTAATGTAAGTGTTTAGTTGGCTCAGGTGTCTATTGTAAGTGTTTAGTTGGTTCAGGTGTCTATTGTAAGTGTTTAGTTGGCTCAGGTGTCTATTGTAAGTGTTTAGTTGGTTCAGGTGTCTATTCTATGTGTTTAGTTGATTCTGGTGTCTATTGTAAGTGCTTAGTTGATTCAGGTGTCTATTGTAAGTGTTTAATTGG